>JAQQAE010000586.1:0-31669 GCA_029823295.1 Pseudamia nigra
CGGCCTCGAATTGTGAAGCGCCTAGAGATAATCAGTGATTATGATTGGCGCTATAAAAATAAAGATTGAATTGAATTATGGAATACAGTAGACCGCAACATGACCGAAGGGAATACTGCCGAAGCATGGAGCCATGAGGAATACACAATTAAATATGATAGAGTGTTTCCAATTCATGAATTAAATTAAAAAACAAAATAACTACAAACACAAACGAAAAATCCCCCATCTCTACCCAGCGGCTTGTGGGCAGCAGGTGCTCACGTCATTATGCAAGGGTGCAAACAGGTGTGCTAATTGACACCAATTGACCAGCCTCCGTGGGTTAGCCCATCCCATTTAACAACCATTAGGTGTTGCCTTCACAGTCCATGAAGGCTGCAGCCCTTGAATTGAGACACAGCTAATTTGTCACCCATCTACCTCTCAGTCCTGAGATCTCTTCCCAAGCAGCTGAAAGCCCCCCCCCCCACTCCCCCCAGTGACTGTCAGGCTGAGCCCTCGATGACACCCTAACTACCGTACTTTCAGTCGCACCCCGTCTCAGGTGAAACCAACACCTTACTTGATGAAAAGGGTGGGGCCCAGACAATCAGAGTTTAAATTCTGGAACTCCCCATGTGACTGATTTAATACCGGAGAAGCCATGTGGATACTGTAAGTGGTGAAACGTCTTCAAGAACACATATCAGTCCAGAAGTTGAAGAACTTACATGATTCCTAACATAACAAAATAAATGCCAAATTGAAAAAAAAAGATCATCAGAATAAGAATGAGGAGGAGAATGAGCAAAAATAAACAAAATGAGCAAAATAAAATAGAAAAATGAACAAAATAATGCACATACTGTAAGTCCAAAATCATGGTGAGAGTATTTCCAAACTCATTATGTAAACATTGTCAGGAAAAGTGCACTTTCTAATATACTGACATGGGGGTGCTATTTATAAATCCTGCAGAAGTTACCATAAATGGTTCTTTTCCTGATAAAAAGTTAAATGGAAAATGGAATGAACAAATGATGCACGGATTCATCCCGTTGTGAGGATTTCTCAAAACTGGCAGTACTTGATCAACTTCATATTTTCACAACTCTTAATTTACAACACAGACTCCAGGACTAAGTTTCAGTGCATTTTCACAGTATGAGACCTTTAAGACTCAGAGACGTCTACTGCTTTGTATCTGTTCCGTTGCAAATCCAGTGTGGTTCTACCCACCTACGTATCATGAGAGACATTCTTCTGTTACATTTTTTTTCATGTGAACTGCTGGAATTTGCCTGTGGCTTCTAGTCTCCATGGCTGAGAGAAACACACTGACTCCACAGCATGTGATGTCAGTGTTTTCTCCTGACGACCACACAAACACTCACCCCGAGACCCCAGACAGGAAGGAAGTGATAGCCCGTGGATGGACTAAAGCTTTCAGCCACTGTTAGGAAAATATAACAAATTTGGGCAAGTTGCTCCTGTAAAATGCTCCGTACAGTCAACGTTAAGCAACTTATACTGTATGTCTCCATTTACACATATGATGTTTGTTTAGTTAAAATATAACTATGTAAGTCAAGAAAGTTTATTTTAAAACTATTGATAATGTGTAATTAGGAAGATCAACAGGAAGTCATCAATCAATAATCTGAAGAGTCAACATGAGCAGACCTGCAATAATTTTCACCTCTTTGTTGTCAAAGAACAGGGCTAAATTTGTCAAGCTAGCAGCCGTTTTGGTGTTGTGGTGTACAGTTGAGGCCAAAATTTTTATTCTAATTGAAACTAGCATGCTTTGAAATTCAGGTAGTTGAATCTTAAATACCCCTGTAACAGAGCCTGGTCCTGACCTCGATCATCAGGGAAACTGAACCCAGTTAAAACTGTACCATCAACTCAGAAACAGGCATTAAGTCCATTTAGTTGATTTCTTCACTTTTTAGACCTGGACCCTGGAACCTAAAACTTTTTCAAGGTTTTCATGGCCATGTAGTACTGTGGTTCCCAAACTTTTTCCACTTGAGATTAAAATATCAATGTCATCTCCTGTCTGGCCTGTATCAAAACACTTAATTCATTGTTGCAGTCCACATTTTTACAGACTGTACTGCTGTCTGAACACTGCTGGATTAAATTCATTTTGCTGAAATCACTTTCAGTTTTTTCATGGCTATGTCTTGCACATCATAAACAATGTCTTTTTTCATTTTTCTTCGTGAGATGTTTTGAAGATATCTTCTACATTTTCATCATGTTGCATTTCCTCTATCATTTTGTTTTATTATGTGTTTTACAGCTGAGGCCTGAGACATTATTTTTGGGTAGTTTACTAGACCAACTGGTGACCCAGTAAAAACAGTTCAGTGACCCATTTTCTGTTCCAACCCTAAGTTTATGAAAGAAAAAGACAAAATGTCAACAAATGCAAAGTAGACTCAAGCATTTAGAAAATGTTTTTTTTATTATTATTATCTGGAGGGACAGGCTGTCAAAATGGCTTAGATGAAAGAAACTGTTTTTGAACAGCAGGTTAAAGTGTGAATATGTAAAAAATAAAGCAGCTTTGTTTGCTCTGCAGGACCATTCAAGCAGAAATATGTACAACACAAAAGGCAAAAAGTAAGACACGTTGTTTGAAATTAAAAAAAAAAAAAAAGCTGTACTGTAATACATTACATTGATAACACTTACTTTTGCCATTTCTTTTGGATGTTTTATACAAGAGAAACAAATGTTTGCTTGCAACAAAACCAGTGTCCTCTTAATGGCAAAACAACAATGAATCAGAGGAATTTCAAAGTAATCAAAAAGGCAAAAAGCGAATAATACATTTCCAATGTGCACGCTGCACTTTTCAAAGTATACAATTAATCAGAACAAGTTTTAACAAACAGGACCTGCATGCATAATTTCTAAAGGGTCCAGAAAGGCTGTTGAAACAGCTGTAGAAAGGGTGAGATATGTACATCAACTCTCTAGTGTCCCTCAACTGTTCACACAAGTGACACGAGCATCACCTTTCAAAAGGTCTTGTTCTAAAATTAACGAGGCAACTCTCATTTTTAGGTTTTACATGTGATAAAAATTGTATAATATATGCAATTTTTACCCAAAAAACCCTCTTTATATGTGTCATTTATAACATAATGTAACCCAAGTCACAGACTTCCAAAAAATTCAGAGTACAATCAAATTGATCTTTGCAATTTACTTAATTTTAGTGGCATTTCTAAGACATCTAAGACTGCCTATGAAAAATACTTCAGAACGCTAGAGAGCATTAACCTTCATAAGTATACATTTCTCTATAATTCATATATTACAAAGGTTGTCCCAAATTGAAAATTACTCATTTTGCTTTCTTAATAAAATATTACATTTTTCAGTGATTAGAATTCTTTCGTCCACCTACATAAATTAGTTACAAAATATTAGTGTAATTTTTTTCTATGGTTACATTATAGGCAGCGATACAATAGACCCATAATTTAGTTTCAGTGATTAGGGAGATTCCACAGTTTTCAGTCCCAAAGCTTAAATGGAAGCACTGTGCGCACGCCACTGGCAGGCATGGCTCCCCTGATAAGCAGGCACATCCAGTAAACTTCACAACAGCCCATTTTATTGCCAAAAAAGTCTTAAATTAAATAACTATTGAAATAATGACATAATAAGTTACCAAAAAAATGTTAAATGTATATGAGAATAGATATTAAATACTTTCCGATGGACTTGTGGTCCCATTTCCCATAACAATGCCTTAATGTGATATGGAAAAAAGGAAGAAAGGATTGCACTTTGAGGTGAAAACGATCAAACCACAGTGCTTCTTGAATGAACATAGGCTTTAACTGAAATAAATAAATGATAAAGGAAATAATTTAAAGCAAAAGTATTAAAGACTATACAGCTACAGCTTTAATGGTATGAGCATTAATTCTCGGCTCATAAATAAGAAACTCCATAATTTAGCGTTGAACTGTTGAATCGACCCCCTCACAAGCAAAACAATGCCTATTCATACATAATATTTTCACAGATAAAGTGCAGATCGAGGAGCTTTTAGAGGGATTTTTGTTTTGTACCATATAAGATCCATGGGAAAGATCTTGAGGAGAAAGAGTCCACTTGCTTTAGGATTCAACACAGGGCAGACCCTGGCTGCTCAAGTCATACTGACATAAACAGGACTGTGTTGTGATTCGACTCGGGTTTCATATGAAGGCCATCACAGCAATGGTCACCATACATTGCCTCCAAAAGCCAGAAAGCTAGAAAAAAAATCCCTGAGGTGCACATTCAGCTGTGTTGAGATTCCCGACCCGGCCCTAGTAGGGTTTATTCCTGTTTAGCATATGCTTGGTTTGGTTAAAACAGCTTTCTTAGGAATCAAGAGCCATCATTGGTTTATATAGGCCTGGTCAAATTGATGTTTTTTCATCCATCTTGTTATTTTTTTTAACACTAGCTGCCATCTTACACAGCAAAAATCCCAAACTGCTTTGCTAACATTTTGAAGGCAAATTGAACATTTTTAGGCAAGAGGGAAATCACAGCTTCCTCTAAAATAATGTTTACATTGACATCTTTCTGTATGTGCAGGTACAGCTCACCCCAAACCCTTTAGTTCTTGCACTGTCCACATTTTTTTTGTCAAACTTTCACAGACTCCATCACAGACAATTTCATGGCTTCCTCCAACAGCTGATTGTCTGTAAATGTGGCAGGGGGCTCTGGGACGGATTCTGAAAGGCCAATGAGCGACTCCAGTAAGCAGGTCCCAGGGTCACTCACTGCGGGGAAGCTGGGGTAACTAGGCAACTGAAACTGAAAAAAGTTGTCCATGTGTTCGTATTCCTTTAGGGAGTTGTAGAGCGAGCTCGGCCCCAGACAAGGAAAACCATCAAAAAACTCCAAGTCTGACTCAGAAGAGAGGCTCAAGTCCATGTTGTAGCTCGCAGAGCGGTCGATGGTGGGTGACGGGGTGTGTGGCACACTACTGCTGTGGAAAAGAGCATTTCCCTGGTTGGCGTTCTCGTCTAAAAGTTCTGAAATGGCTGTTGCTCGATTGTCTGTGTGATCATCCTCAGAGTCCAACAGTGCAGCATCTATATTGTCGTTTTCATCTGCAAAATCCGCCATGCTAAAGCTACCGAATGACTCTGTAGATGACTGTTGCTGCTGCTGTTGCTCTTGTCGCTGATCTGTGCCGCAATTGTCTTTGCTGTCCGTGCTGTCCCTGCTACACCTTGAGCAGTTCTCAGTGTCGCTGAAGCTCAGGATGCGGCTCAGGCCTTTCTCGTCTACATCCAGCTGTGTGCAGTGATTGCACGGGCTCTCCCCACCCTCAGAGTCCTCACTCTGTCCTGAAGAGTCCGATAAGTCTGTCATATCGCTGCTGCAGCTGTTCTCCCCAGCTGCCGTCAGCTCCGAGTTGAAGGGGAACGAGGGTAGGGACTGCAAGGGGCTGGTCGCTGTCGTTTTCTCCTCCTCCTCTGTGCTCGACTGCTCCTCTAGCCTCTTCTCCAGCTCCAGCTTCATGATCGTGTGGATGTAGTGTGTCTGTACCCTGGTGGAGTTGAACTCAATGCGACCCTCTGTGTTTCCACAGCCGTCCTTGGTACAGCCACATGGAAAAGAGGAATGGTCCATCTGAAGGAAACCGAAATAAGACTGTTTATATCCCCTTTGATGCTTGTATAACTTTAAATGCCAATAAAAAAAACTGAACAGAAACACACTGCAGAGAAATCTCTGAGCATTTGTTTTTCTCTTGTTGTTAACTGTCAACTTGAAGTTTTCATGTATTTTCATCTCTTACCTGACATTTGATGCCAGCCAGGCTGCAGCTACAGGTCTCTGGTTCACAGAAGCCTTGACAGTCACAGCCACAGTTCTCCCTGGAGAGTCTTAGCTCATGCAGCTGCCTCTTCTCCTCCTTGTCAATCTTCTTCACACCAGCTGCTTTGAGGAGTGCGTAGCGGCGTTTCGATGTGTAAGGCTGCAGGAAAGAACCTTCTTCAAAGTTGGCTCCGCTGATGTCGATGTCCTGCTCCGGGATATCGTCCACTGTTAGCTTCTCAGCTTCTTCACTCTCCTGGGTTCCATTCTTAGTCAGCTGGATAAAACAAAGATGACAATGGTGACATTGATGCATTCGACTGAGCATCATGGGAGTTTTACAGATCATGTTCCTTGTGTTTACCTTCAGTTTGAGAGCCTCCAGCTTCTCTTCCCTGAGCCTGTTGAGCAGTTTTTCCCGGCGAAGGATCCGCTGCTCCACAGCAAACTCGGCAAGGGTGTACGAGCGAAGTGCACTGTGCCGCTGCGTCATTCCCAACGTGCATCCTCCTCGACTGGGAACACTGGTGAAACCTTGGCACCGTGGGAAGAAGAACACCGTCACCTGGTCAAAGGTCACATTGCCTCGCCGGGGTCTCTTCGACTTCTTAAGAATGGATGTTGCTGTTGATGAAGAAGGATCAGGTTAACTATACTATGAGATTCCAGGAGTGTTTTAACAAAAGAGTGCTGGTGCATTTTATTAAAAAGCCATAATTACACTGTTGTACCACTAGATGGCATAATGCCCCACATTTATGTCCAGGAGCTGTGTGCAAACACAGCTGAAATTACTGTAAAACGACACCCCTCTGATTCATTGCCCTAGTCCTCAACCAAGCCTTATCATGTACCCAATTAAAAGGCACTGCTAACAGGAGTCCAACACACTTACATCCTGTAAAATGAAACCTAAACTACCAGAATCTATTCAGCCTTGTTTCTTGTTCTACTGTGCAACAAAAACCACCCAGCCCAGGAATTTCCCCTCAGTGGCTGACACAGTGTAGGAAGCAGAGCTGCCAGGATCACAAACTAGTGTGTAAATGCTCAAAGCTCCCGGAAGGGGATGGAGGGGGGAGTTGGTGTGGCTCCCAGGACAAGGATAAAAACTGCCCACCCCTATTCGCTGAAAATCCCCGCAAATGGCCCAGTAACAGACAGGAGTCAAAGGTCCTCTCTCTGGTAAAAGCATTCAGGACCCACATCAACGGGCCATCGTTCTATACCCAGACAAATACAATGAAACCATCTGGGAATCAAAGTGGAACCATGTGTGGGAACAAGCCCAACAATTATTTGAGCTTTAATATAAATTCCACTTCCTCCGCCCAGGAATATTCAACACAATTTCTAAACTTCGCTCACAGACAACTAACTTTTTCCTCTACTTTAGCTGACAGAACCTGCGAGTGTTATGTTTTTTATTTGTGTGTGTGAACAGAAAAGGATTAAGCTCCACATGTGTTGGGCATTACCTTTATGTTGTGGTGGGAAACTCCTTGTAGAGTCCCATTTTCTTCCTTCCAAAATTCTAAAAAGAAGCAAAGCGGTGTTTTGCCCTTAATGCTGTTGACCCGACTGGCCTAAAGCAACCACTGCATACAGCAGTTGTACTCTGTTGTCTAAGCTGCCACTATGACTAATACAGATGAAACAAAGTGCCAGTTTCAGCGTCACATCCATCAAATGCAGTGAAGCTTATGGCAGCTGCAGGAGACAAATGATACCTTCTCCACTGCTTCCAAATGGGATGAGATGGGATTTGCTGGCTGTTTTCCCTCCTCACTTCTCAATGGCAAACATTTTTCCATCCAACACAAACAGCGGATTATAATGGTCCACACAATCTGAGATGTGTCTGCATGCCTTCTTTTCTTGATTGTCCTACCCCTCACCCTCTACTTCTTTTCATATCCCTCACCCAGCCTCTTTCAGCACCTGTGCTGGGTGCAAGCCTGGGCCTCAGACAAGGCTCTGTGTGTTCCCAGCTCTGGCAACCTGCCATGCTTTTCTTCCTGGCTCCATGCCCCACCATCCTGGAAACCTCAAAACTGTTTACCCCTCTCCCCTACAATTCCTCTCCAACCTGACTGTCCCCTAAAGGCCAGCAGACAAACCCAGGTCCAGACAGAAACACAGCTCGAAGTGCCTCGACCCAAATCTATAAAAACGGAAAGGTGAATTCGCTTCCGTCTGTCTGACGAAGAAGGTGGAGACAGGAGCAAGGTGAGCAGCCACTGAATAATGAGATAAGCCATTTTGCAGCTTTAGGGCATGAATTCAAAAGGGGTATTCATTGCAGAAGTCTGAAATAATTTCTATGAAGTGTTTCATGGGCTGCCAGCTGCCTAAATTCCTTAACCTCTCCCTCATTTTTATGGGTTTGTTATCAGAGCCTCCGCGGAGCAGTAAAGACAAGGCGATAGAACACATTAAAAAGCTCTTGCTATGATTTATTGCTGCTGGAAGAGGACACTCACTGTTGAAATTTGTTGCTGGGGAGCTGGGGTTGCTGGGAGTGGAATCCAGGGTGTCCGAGTAGCAGCTCTCCCCCTCTGAGTCCCAGCCCGAGCAGGCAGAGGAGAGGGAGGAGGGTGAGGGTGAGGAGTAACATGGGTCCTCATCCACCTCCTCAAACTTCCTCTTGAGAAGCCCACTCATGGCGCTAGTGTGAAAAATCTGCAAGAAAGAGCACAAGGAGAGGATGTTAGCTAATTAATTATACCTATTTTAAGACACTGAGTCACTTAAGGACTCAGGCTCTGTCTTGTGAATGTAAAGTATCACCAACACATTATTTGGACAGTTTTCTAACATTTTGGGATCTTACACACAATATTTAAAATGGGATTAAATGGGAGAGTTGAAAGATGTTAACATGGGTTCAAGTTAAGGACAGTTTTGAAAACAAATCTATTTTTATTTACAGACAAAGCAAAGCAAAGCAAATTAATTGTTAAAGCTCAGCTAATAAGTTGCTGATGTCTTGCAAATACGCCACAAATTCTCTGTGTGCCTGGTAATAAAAACCATCCAGAACGAATAAAATAATCATTAGCTGCCTTGCTGCATGGATGCCTCTGTACACACAGGCTTTTCTCAGGACTACTGGTACAAGTGAGTCCTGTGCTTGGCCATGTGAGACCGTCTGCAGTCCATCTCGTGCTGCACTCAGCTGAGAGAGGCAGCTTGCCGTGGCACGGAGGAAGCAATCAATCAGCCCTATTCGCGTAAGTCAACAATTACTGGACCCACAATCTTTTAAATCTCATCAGCTCAGCAAATGCATTGATTAGAATAAAGGACCAGGTAGAGAGGTGACCAAACAACAGACGTGGACGTTTTATTTCAATCAGTCACTTTGGGGATCTTGCAATTAAACACGCCAGCCCAAGCCAGGGCAATTTGCCACCTGTCCTCTGTAAAGTGCTCACATGGCCCTTGTAGTAAATATGTACAGCAATGCATGGTCAAGGCGTTTTCTTATGCAGCTCCTGCACACAGAGCTCCCATGAGGTAGCCTGCTGGCTCAGCGATATAAACAATCAATCCTTTGAGAGACAGACAGAAAGAGACAAGAAGGAGAAAATAGACGATAACCAGACTAAAGCACGGCAAGTTAATCATTTTCTCAACGCTCCAGCAAATTAACCTGTTTGATCTGGAAACGAGCTACCATTACAGTTCACAGGTTTTTGTTGGTTTTTAATGTTATTTAGTTTGATTACAGTTTCAGTGCATGTGCAGTTTTATTATTATGAGGAACTGGCAAGGTATTAAGAGATTAAAAGTCAGGACACAAAAACAGAAGCAGAATGTCATGAAAACCTTACATACTGGATGAGAACGACTGTTTACTGTGATGTAATATTTTGATGCTAGTGCGTCACTTGGCTTTGTCAAATCAGCCATGTCCTTCATAACTTCTGGGAACCATGAGGTGCTGACTGTGAGACAAGACAGGTCATCATTGCCGTCTGAGGCTAAACCTCCTGCGAACTCGAACAGGCAGGGACCAAGGGAGGAAGGAAGTGAGAGGGGAGAAAGAAGACATGACTGGGCTCCACTCCAGCGTAGACACTCCCTACAATGATATGGAGTGGGAAAGTAGGAAGGCTTTTACTTTGCCCATAAAGAGATCATTTCACCATCAAACTGTTTACAGTCTCCAGAATCACAGCCAAATCACTTACAGCTGCTGCAGCAAGAGCATGTTATGCATGCAATTTTTGGGTATTTTTAGCCATGTTTGTTCAAATATTTGCTTGTCAGTGCCTATAATTTAGTTAAAATGTTTGAAAGCAGCAGTACTCACTTTCTCTTTCGTTCATTCTGACTTGACAGACAGGATAATTACATACAGTATGCATCTTAATTCAAATTTAAGTCCTAACCATGGCAATTATTACAGCTAATAAACACAGCTCAGACGGGATTCATTGCCAACAGCCTAATTCCCTTCAGCAGACAGGATACGTCATGCACAGAGATCCTCCAATGACTTTAGAGGAACTTTTAACCCCACATGTGATCTGCGTGCCAGGTTTGTCTTATCTGGATGTTATGCAAGAGTCAGTAGTTGTACATCAGAGAGCGAATGAGGAAAAAAAAGCGTAAGCAGGTATGTATGCAAGGAAGAGGTCATACCCAACATGCAACAGGGAGCAATTATGCAAAAGCAGCCCTCCTTTTGACAAGGATAAAGGAGAGGCCAGAGTCAAGGGCAAGAGGTTGACACTTCCGTATAGGCAGTGAAGGCAGCTTTGCAGATGTATAGGGGGTTACTGTTATTGCTGCAGTCAGATATTGTTGTCCCCAGCATATACACTATATGATGAATGAATCACCTTGCGATAGGTCAAGCTGCCTCGTACTGTCTCTGCAATCAACAAAAAAGCATTGTTCCACAGTGTGACCACTTCAGTGCTTCAGCAGGTTTACAAACCCAATGAAAAAGGCAGCTTCCTCATTCCCATCTAACTCACTCAGGCATTAAATAATCTCTAAATGCCTTTTACAGATACCAATATCATCTCGTCATGCGGGTTGCCTTGAAAATATTTAGAAACACCTGGGTGCAGCATTTGTTGCTTGTGCACTGTATTTATTAAGCATGTGTGTTTTAAATGGCATACCACAGCATCTTTTTGTGCGAACACGTGTTCACCTTACATTTTTTGCCATGACTCCCACCCCCAATTTTGTGTAAAAAAAATGAAAACAAAGCTGTAAGGCATCCTCAAGGGAGTGTATAGCGCCAGCTAAGCAAAGTCTTTTTAATTAAAAGCTGCAGCGAGGCAGAAGGGGAGAGGAGAGGGTGTGGGGGGGGGTGGCAGTGGTGTCAGAACTGGGTCATTGTCTCTTGACTGCAGTCTACCTGACACATTGATTTGTTAATCCTGTTCAATGGGCAGAAACAATGGCGAGAGGTTAATCCTGGCATGGGGACGGCTTGTAGTCAATCTGGAGCTTCTGAGCCTGCTCAGCCACTGCACTCACAGAACAAGGCCAAGAGAGCAGGGAGAGCGGACGGAACAAGGGACGGGGCTAAAAAGACAACAATCGTGCACTGACTCATTTGCAAAAGGGTGTAGGAAGGGAAAAAAAAGATAAAAGCGAAGAATTCAGAGACAGCTCTTCAAGAAAGCAGTGCCTGTGAATGTCTGCACTAAATGGAGAATGGATGTGATCGGACAGCCAAGCCAGAGAGGGAGCACAGCATGTTTTCAACGCACGCTAAATTATGCATCACTGTCATTCCATCAACCACACACAGGCAGGCAGATAAAGGATGCATCCGCTGAGGTGCTCCCAAGCCAGTTGTCACGGAGTTGGGAAGATAAATCACTAGCGAGGAGATTTGTCACCAGAAGCACTACACAGCTCAAGTCAGATGCATAACTATGTCAGTGAAATAAGATTAACTTGATACATGCAGCTACAGGCTGTTAATATGACTGCAGAATCCCAATTCATTTCTATTTCATCTGCAGACAGCTCTTCAAGACCTTATTAAAAGAATCTTAAATTATTTGAACAGGAGAGAACAGCAAGTCACAAAGTTTGCTCAGTGGCTCCTAAGGAACATAGTGAAATATGAAACAAGAACTAGCAGTGAGAAATTATTTTAACTGAAATGAAAATGTAAATGTCAATAAGACCTACAATGCAATGCAGACCAAAACAAATGTGCACATAAATCAGCCTAGTTTTTGTTTTGTGTTGTGCAAGAACAAAATGGCAATGCACAATATAGGACAATTATTCTGTGAATCATACTTGTGGTCTTGCAATATTTTATCCCATATTTTTCAGCTACTATAGTGTATCAGTACTGCCCTTATAAATAACTGACTAGCATTAAAACTAAATTAAAAAAGCAACTAAATTAAAACTAGTCAATCCTTCAAAATAATATACACTTGTAATGCTAAAAAACTACAAGCACAAAAGGAAATAGAACCGTGCCTACCTTACAACTGGTGAGAAATGGCATTTTGCTTTTAAAAGATGTCATCATAAACATAAAAACCACTGAACAAAAATGTCACGGGACAGAGTGGACGTTTTACACCCTGGAATATCTCACTAAAATAAAACCTGACTTTTCATGCTTTGCTGCATATGTCGAGACATCTTCCAGCAGCCTGTTCGAACTGCCCCCGTCTGCTCTGCAGCCAACTGGACATGTCACCATTGACTTTGCCCCCTCGCACAGACTGTCCAGCCCCTTAGCAGCTGATAACAGTGTGGGTGGGAGCGACAAGTTGCAATAATCTTAGCCAGCTGAGAGCATTTACATGGCACAGTGACAAAACCCTGTGCAGCGTTCAGAATGACTGACTGGCAGAGTTGAGTGCTCATAAAATGTGATAATGATGAGCAGGGGAGTTCCTGCGTGTGTGGAAGTCTGTCTGGGCAGGCCATCCCTCTGTCAGCCTCAAAGGTAGCAGCACCTCTCACTTTCAGCCCTGTCACTGACAAGACGAGGGTAATTGATCAGAGCCGTCAAGGTAACGTGGGGCTGAATTCCAGCTCCTGACAACACTGGGGGAAACTCCAGCTCATTTCTTCACTAAGAAGTGCTCCACCTGCTGGAACAATGCAGACAGCACTCCTCACCTCTCCTCTCTCCTCTATGAGCCTGTTGTTCTCACTGAAGCCCAAAGCTCACTGTGACTATGCCACAGAAACATTCTGTTCCTCTGCCTCGACCCGTGCACACACTGATTCCAAAAAGGAGAGGTAGTGGGAAGAAGGAGGGAGGATTGTACAAAACAAATAAATAATGTCATGTCTCCAAGCCGCAGGAATTCCATTCTGGCAGCGCCACTCTCGCTGTAATAGGGGGAGAAGAACACAGGCTCTATCTAACCCAGATGTGTTTTCTGCTGCTAACCACTGGAAAGTCCTGCTCCCATTAGGCAGAGAGCAAACGCTACCTTTCCTAGCCACACCTGACAGGGTATTAACTTGCACGTGGACCTCACATGCCCTCATCTGTCATTAATCTGTTACGCAGGCTAAAACTCACTGACCAGATGATGCCTGTAGGAGTCAGTGTGTGTCAGATTTGGGCTACTTTACTCAAACTGCAAACCTTAAAAGAGGCCTCAAACCAGTGGAATTTAAATAATTATCTTTCTAAAGTGCAGCTGCTATGTGGAGAGTGAGGTGCAAGAAATGAAAGTATGTAGCTGTGACTGATTTCCCTGGATCAGAAACTGTGCACTGTGTCAAAAAAGCAGCTGAAGTAAAGAATTCCTTTGCAGCAAACATGCAGTTTTAATTCTGTGTGTGTGTGTGTGTGCGTGCATTTGTGTGTATGGAAGAAGGGAGGAGGTAGTTGTGGGTTCAGGGGTCGTGCTCAGTCTGGGACACTTGCTCTATGGAATGCTGGGAGAGGACAAAACAGATGGGAACCCCTCCGCTGCCTCTGTGTGTGGAAACGATCAGCAGTAGACTCCCTCAGCCAACGCACCCCCACACCTCACTTCCCCAGGCACAAAAGCTGCGGGGGCCGTCCTGCGTGACCAAAATGAAACAGGCACAGACAACCTTGTGTGAACTCAGCACTACTGCCATTCCCTCTTCTCTCTCTCTCTTGCTCGCTCTCCCAGCTGAGGAGACAGAAACTCAAGTGTGTGTTTATGAGCAAGACAGAGAGAGCTTCCTGAGGTTGTGAAACATACACTGCAGTGCACAGGAAGTGGCCATCCAGATTATCTATGCTGGCTCTGACAGCTGCAGGCACCACAAGGTTAGCTGTGAACAGGATCATATGATGGGGACAAGGCAGTCAGGAGGCACACATAGTTTTTGTCATGGCTGGAAATCCTCCTGATGTTCCACATAGATCTTGTTGTTGTGGCATGGGTGAAGTAAGTTTTAATTAAAAAGGGGCAAAAATAGGTTCATCTGCTGTTTTTGCATATGTAAATGCAGGCTAAATTGGAAAATTAAATTGTAAAAGAGAAGATAAAGAGTTATTTGACTTGCACAGTGGGTGAAATGGACAGCAGCAAATGATATGTCCCTCCTCCGTAAACAAAGGATCATTCAGTCTCTGTAGCCTAATTCCAGAAAACATGTTTCCAAAAATGATCCGGGTGAGGTCGCGCTAGAGACGATTACACTCCGTCTCTTTATCAAAGACAGATACAGTCTGGCGGTGTAAAACATGAGCCTCCAACTATAATATGATAAATACCTGAAGTGGATAAACGCGTTCATGACAGCTTCGGGTTATGATAAGCGGCGAACACACGCGTAAAATCCACAACAACTTTGCGCATTTACGCACAAAATAACAGCTTTTGACAGCATATGAGGATCATTTGTTCAAACAATGAATGCTCCACATTCCGTATCCGCACCTGGCTCGCAGCCTAAACTCTTATCTCCACGAGGTGAATGAATGGTTTTTCAAAAAAAATAAAATCAATCAATCATTCAGGCTCGCAGCTACATGCTCCACTGCCCGGTCGTGCAAGTCGTGGAAAGCCAACCAGTGCTCTTTCCCTGTTGACCCGATCATTCCTCATGATTAATGCTAATTCCAGTGACAGCAGCAGCAGCAGCAGTCCCCGTCCCCGTCAGCTGTACTCAGATGTAGTGCCTTCAGGAGTCGCTCTAGTTACAAGAGGCGCACCAGCACTGCCGAGGTGAGCGAGAACAACTCCACACATACACACTCAAACACCACCGGACTGAACACACAAAGCCGACCTCATCAACAGTTCACTTTACATGACCCAACAATTAAAAGAAGCATCACCACTAGTCAGGTGAACTTCCAATAAAATCCATCAGACTGTGATCAATAGCCGATACTGATCAATACAAGCTGGAATCTCGCTCAAATAAAATTATGCCCACAAACTGAAATCACCTGTGTGGTAAAAACCCCCCGAAGCGAATTCATCACTTTCCCAGGCAGCCCTGTCAATATTTAGAATAAAGCCGGAGCTCGAGATGTAAAGTGTGTTTTAAAGAGCCCATAAAGAGAGATCCATCCATGCGATTCCCAGCAAAACCCAAACGCAGCGCAGTAGTGGATTTAAATGCCTCACGCGTGAAACAGACAAAACTACTTGGCTTCTTGTTCTCGCTGAGGTTAGACACATAAATGACGGCGTTCAATGCCGCGAACTCTCAGTCCATTCTGTTTGTACTCACCACCAATTCAAGTATCCGATCAGCATTAGGGATAAAACAGCGTCGGGATGAGCAGCCGAACACAAGGAAAGGGGACAATGTGGTAAAATCCAAAGGGTATCCAAAACGCAGCGCTTGTTATGCGTTTATCCCCGCATATAAACGCTCTTGTTGTGCTATTGTCTCTCGTCTCAGTGTGTGCTCCGTACCAGCTGAAGCGCTTCCCTTGTCTGTAGCAGTCTGCCGAGAAGCGCAGCCTTTTTCGTCAGTGGAAAACTCCCTCCTGGCGTCTGTGTCTGACGCAGGCGGTGACACGGGGAGGGCTGCCCACGCCGCTTCCTGCCTGCCTGTCCTCCTCCTCCTCCTCCTCCTCCTCCTCCTCCTGCAGGACGTGGGACTGGAGCTGGATGAGGTATACCTGCACGACAGCAACACCGATAGATGATCGTTATAGAGTCACTGGAATAAGACGTTTCAATAAGAGAAGAGAATGTAGGAAATTAGAGCCAAAAGGGGAGGGGCTTATAGATAGATAGATAGATAGATAGATAGATAGATAGATAGATAGATGATTTGTTTTGATTTTTAGAAGATCCATGTTGATGCACTGGTGTCCCTTTACTTATTTAATTTCATTTAGTCACGTTTCGTTTCATTCACTTGTTTATTTTGTTCATTTTCTTGCTAATTTTCTTCATATTTGTGTATTGGCTTGAATATTTTCTTTATTTTTCTCATTTTTTTGAGTATTCTGTTCAATTGTACTAATTCTCTTGCTTATTTTTACTCCTTTTTTTAATTATTTTGTTCATTACTTATGATTTTTTTTTATTTTACTCATCTTTACTCAATTGCTTTACTTCCTTTTAAAAAAAAGTAATAAATAAAAAAATGAGGCAAATGCTGAAGAAAGTTTCCAAGAGTTAAAACGAAATACACTGTTAAAAAACAAAATGAGCAGACATGAACAAAAAAATGAGCAGAAGGATCAACAAAATTAACAGGATTATCAAAATGAGCCAATCTCCAGAATACAAATGTTCAAATGTAATAAGTCCCAGGTCCCTGTGTGTTTCAGAGTGTGATCAGTGCACACGTAGTGTTTCTCACAGTGACGTGTGAGTGGGTGCTGTAATGCTGTGTGTGTGTGTGGCTTATTTCCAGTTAAACAAAACACTGACTAAGCTCTATATCTGAAGTTCTGACTCACTTTCTATTTCATGGAACACAAGAGTGATGTCTTTAAGACGCAAATAATTCTCCCTGGATGATTGTTTTCAATGCATCTGAGCTCATCTGCCTCTGAGATGACCGATCGAATTTGATTTAGACTTCAGGCTTGTGATTCTGTGTTTTTCAAGGGAATTTAATCAATAATATACATCACAACCACAGTAATATTATGTAACATCCTCTAACAGTCAATACAAACAGGTTGTTTTTAAAAAGCCTGTTAATTCCTGGGGATTTCCCAAGAAGTTTGAGGAATGATTTTGACTGAAACACTTCCTAAATTGAGTTAGGTTTACAGAGCTGTTGATCATCACTGGGGTTTCCTTGAATAAACTGGCTCATTTACTAGAAACAAAAACTGCACAAAGTGTAATTAAACAGAAAAGTAAATGGCATGAAAACAGGGTATTCCCTTTGATTCAGAGGGCTTATACTGTTACTGTTTTTGACTGGTTTTCCAACCATTTGCGGACGAAAACTGGCAAAAATGAATGTAGTCAAAAGTACAGGTGTAGAGTTGGGGGTATGGAAATGAACATAAAGTTGTCAAAGTATGAGCAAATTTGAGTCAAATAATCAAGAGCATTACCAACAGTTAGCACGAAGTAAACTAATGAATAAAGAGAATGAAATAAACTTTTAAAAAATTAACAAATGACTTGACAAAATGATCCAAAATCAAAAAGATGCAAAAAAGGAAAAGCAAAAAACCAAAGATGAACCAAATAAGAAGAAACTAACAATTAACAAAAAAATCAAGAAAGTTTACAAATTCATAATTAATCAACAAAATGAGAAAAAAAATGAATGAATATGATCAAGAAAGTGTAAAAAATATCTCCAGATAATGTATAAGATAAAAACAAAATTAACCAAACAATCTAAAAAACTGAGGAACTGAACAAAAAAAAAATTTACCCAAAAAATTAAAATGAACAAAATACTGGCAAAAAAAATCAATGAAAAATAGTCAAATAATCAGAAAAGACCTGCCATTAACAAAAAAATCACACAGAACTTAACAAAAATGAGTAAAAAGACAATAAAACAATAAATGACCAAAATGTCAAGAGAATGAAAAAAGCACAAAGTACTGTAATTAGGAAAATAGTAAAAATATTATTATCATTTGAAAAGAAAAACCTTTAAAAAGGGAACAAAAGGGGTAAAAAAAAAAATATTCAAGAAGACGAACAAAAAAATGAGAAAATTATCAATAAACTACCCACAATTGACACAAAATCAACCAAATCGTGGACAAAATGAACAGAAATGAACACAAAGTCAACAAAATCAGAAAAAAAATCTGAAAAATTAACAACAATTAAAGAATTAAAGAAGACGAGTGGTTCCTGAGAGGCATAAATGGATGAGGGATTGATTTTTATTGTCATTTAATTAACGTTTATGATGTTCACGTTGCTTTTACATGAACAGGTCTCAGACGGTGACGTGTGGGTTGGGTGCTGCACTTTATAATGAAATGAAACCCTGGAATATTAAAACCGGATCTCTCTCCACCCCTGAAGCTCCTCACACACATTCATATGGTCACTGATGACTCAATCGCAGCTGTAATCGCTGATCTGATTGGTGGAAAAGTCTTTTCCTCTGAAGCTGCCATTCCACACCCTTCCTGCTTCGCTCAGTTCCTGTCAGGTATTTACAAGTGGAGGTGCCTGCGGCGAGTGCTCCGACATGCTCCACTTTCACTCTCAGCTGGACCTGAGTGCTGCGCTGCCAATGCCAATTCAGGTGCTTGACTCAGATATTTGGGGAGGGGTCTGTCCTAAAGCTGTGTACATAGACATGTCAATTGTCCCGTGCTAATAGAGGGCCCTTTTCTCACGTGGTTGCTGGGCCTCGGGGCCCCATTTAGGGCATTTCAGAGCGAAAACAAGCACATGAAACTGAATGACAGCAGCTAGAGCCCCATTACTGCACTAATGAAGCTCAGTGAGTTTCTGTTTCTGTGTTAGCTTGTTTTTAAAGTTGCAAAAAATGAATGAATAAGACATAGTGTGTGGATTTACTTGATTCTAGTCATTTGCTTTAGAGGTAGTGCTTTAACTCAAGCCATTAATTTGCATTTAACCGAGAGTTACAGCTTAGTGGTGATGCACATGTAAGACAACATAAATTATGGCAGCTCATACAACTCATTTGTAAAGCCAAAGAGGCAATTTGAAGTCTTTGGGCATGTTAGGAAAACACTTAAATGATAGCAAAAAAGCTCTATGTCAAAATTACAGAGTTACTGTCCTATCTGCAGTCTTATTCATGCAACTACATTAACTAAAGTTTGGTGTAGCATCATATTATATACACTTTAATTACACTGTTAATTTATTTCACACTGGAACCACCCAAATTGGCAAATTTACCCATGTATATTTTCTAATCAACACTCACTTTGTTACATAATTCTCTTCATCAAGGAATATTGTAACATGAATTTAACCACATGGTCTCTGGTTTGATAATCAAACAAGATATATTATATCTGTTTTAACAAGTTACTGTAACTCCTGCAGGTCCCTAAACTGTGTATTCAAAGGAGATCCTTTATTCTGCTATTACCAAACACTCCTACTGTAGTTTTAGCTCTATGTCAGGCTGTTTCACTGTCTGATCACTTCAGTGCGAATGAGCTACGGAATAAACCAAAGCTCAAGAAAATGAAAAAAGCAAAATAGTCAAGAAAACAAACATATAGTAACATTGACCAAAAAAGAAGAAGAAGAAGAAAATAAGTGAGACAAACAAAAAAGAGTGACCAGCAATTAACAAAATTACACAGATCAAAAGAACAGTTAACAAATCATAATTAGAAATTTAAAAAATTACTAAAAAAAATGTATAAACATGATCAAGACAGTGTAAAAAAAGCAAGATCAAATAATCAAGAACTGAAAAAATGCAATAAATTAGGAACTGAACAAAACTAAAGAAAAAGAATTTAAAAAATGCAAAAAAGTAGCGAAGATGTCCAAAAATGGGAAAAATAAAGAAAAAATGTAATCAAATAATCAAAAAACAAATGAACAAAAACCACACCTAAAATTAACAAAAAATAAAAAATCAACAAAATGAAGAAAAGATGAAAAACACAACATAATCAGGAAAACATTAATACAAATCATTAAAAAAATACAAACATTTAAAAATCAGCTCATGGTGACCACCCTTCTCCTGTCTGTGCCATGGATGCCATATTTTAGCCTCAATGGCATATTGTCCCAGGATGTCAGGTCCTGGAGGATTGACTGAGAACAGTAATTATGTATTTGTGACACACCATGAGAAATTCAAACAGCGAGTTTCAGGACCATTTATCTACAAAGGGGCTGTGTGTTTCTCTCCTTTAAGTAAAAATTTTGATACACTGATGTTATGTTTTAAAGTCCTCTGACCATTTTATAATAGAAAAAAAACACATCTTCCCACAATAAGTTTCCTTTAAGCTATATTTTAAGATCATAAAGCACTTTTAATGACTAAAATAACAAATCTATCCATTGCAATCACATACAAATAAATGCGGTTAAATATTAAACAGTGTGTTTCAGTAGGTTGAAATTTTACCTGCTAAAGGCCTATTTTATTTTTATCTGGATTCATATGAACTATTTAAACAGCAGGAAAAGACACCCCAATTGAAAAACAGCTGTGTGTAAATTTGACTCTTTGGCTGTTCTACTGTTAGAATTGCTTCAAAATAATTGAAATAAACCAAAACTCGTTTTACCATAACTTTGCGTCTTGGGCAAGGATGCGAACACTTTTGAATAGCATCCAACAAATAACGGCAAGAAAATAAACAAACCATCTAACAGCACTATCTGCACCGTGGATCTCTGATTATATCTCTTATCAGCCAGCACGTGTTATAGTAATAACAGTGTCTAGGTGATTGTTTTTGTTTCCATGCTAAGGTGTGTAATACAGATGGTGAGGGTGTGTGTAGTGCTAATGCTCTAGTGGGATGCCTAGGAGTCTGTGTGTCCAGACAGACTCCACCCAATCAGCTTCCCTGTCGCCCTGCAACTTTTTAAGACACAACAATGAGCCATCCACAACCCAGAGGAAGAAACCGACGGTCACATGAACGGCTGCAGTCACGCCTTTACAGAGGAATTCACTAAAAACACTTAAGAATCTGCAGCATTAACAACCGGCCCTCTGTCTGACATGTTCTGCCTAGAGACACCAGTGCCTCTGCCACTTCTGCGGTTGGTTTCAGAGTAAAGTCTAATCATAGCAGAAGTGTTGGCAAACACCTGATCAGTGACACAGGTTCAACAATGTGCTCTGACACACTTCCATTACGCAACAGGAAAATATGCCTATCCTATCACACACTGCGTTTCTGTGTACACTAATAATCTAATTGTTTCCCTTTTCCTGGAAAATGCAAATTCCTACTGAAAATGAATGCTCCAATCATTTTCCTGTATTGGAGCCATTCATACCTTAATTAACAACCGGGTTTTTTTTTCCACTGGCGGCAGATGTGTGAATTCAGCCTCCCACCTTCATTCCTTTCGTGCATCTGAAACCTGTCTATATCTTCTGTTTTAATGTTTTGAAGTATGCGTATTTTCCCTCTGATTTGATCTAAACTCTGGACTTGAATTTGCTGACCTGAACTGGCTAATGAGGCACATTTTCCAAATACATTGTATATACATGTTCAAACAACTGGAATGATATTGGCATATTCACTTCTTATTTGTATAAAACTGAGCTAATTCAGATCCAGAATTAGCTGTTCACAACTACCGTCAAATTCAAAATGTTGCCACTGACTTCATATATTAGGTGACAGACATGGCAATTCCAGGGTCTGTTTGCTGCCCTAGGCAAAAATTGAAAAGGGACCCCCTACAACCAATTTTCATCTCCGTTGTGTTATAAATAACCCAACAAAACGGCTGTTTTTAAAGTGTGTCAGCCCTCTGGGGCCCAACATTGGCCTGGGGCCCCAAGCAGTTCCCTGGTTTGCCTGGTGACACGCAGCGCCTCTGGTGACAGAGTAACAGTGATGCGACCTGCAAATCAGGTGTGGCCTCCTGGTTGACATTGTGGAGCTAAAAGCAAGAAGTGGCCAAATTTAGAGAAATGGTGGCAGAGCTGCCACAATCCGTCACGGGGAGAGCTAGCGTTAGCTGCTGTTAGCTTGTAGCATCAGCCTCTGCTAGTTTGTAATGTTAGCTGGTGTTAGTTTGATAGCTGATGTTACTGGGGAAAACGAAAGAGCGAAGGCTGACCACTCCATTACTGATTTTGATAAAGGTTCATTTAGTCTGACTTAAGTGTTGAACCGATGTTAGCTTCAAGCTGGTATGAGCTGCTGTTGGCTTGACAGCTAATTTTACTGGGAAAAATATAAATGTATTTGTTTAAAAAGTGAATCTTACATTTTGAAACTCTTACAATAAACAGTGACACATTCATTGTCGTTGAATTCTGGAAGCAGATGTAAAGTGCATGACAGGACCTGTTTTTAAGCAGATTGGTTTCACCTAACATGCATGGAACCAATCTGGTTTCCAGGTATAGATCAGGGGACAATAGATCCAAATTAAACATTTGCATCTGTATGAAAAAAAAATTCACTTAGTAATTTAGAGAAAAGTCCAGTGTAACTCTATGGAGACAAACACAGGTCACCCTAGTGGCCATCGCTTGCATTACAACTTGAAGGTATTCCTGCAGACCCTGTCCTTGTCCACTGATCTATCCAAAAAACTCATTTTGCATTTTTGTGTTGTTTTCTGCTCTTTGACGGAGTGTCCTTCATGACGTTCTCTCGAGATAAACAGGAAATGTCTTGGCAGTAGAGCCCATGCTTTTTATGTCGTCCTTTGAAGTCCCCTGTCAGGCCCATCAATTCCCTTTTTGATAAACAAGGAAAAGTTCCAGAGAACAGTGCGACTCACACATGTTTACCCACTCTTCTAAGAAAAAGAGCTGTGTGTATGTGTGTGTAGGATGGGGGATGGTCGCTCTTGTGCCAAAGCCACTGAATCAGGCCTGAATACATTAAGGCCAGTCTCTTTAAAAGTGTGCCAAAGAGTTCATGGTGGAAGACGCCCCTCCAAGAGCACAATAATGGGCTTCAATGCTTTCCATCTGCGGAGGGAAAAAGGCCTGTGACTGCACGTGCTGCGTGGAGTGGCTCAACAATGTATCAATTTATGGCCATCAGAGACATCATAAAACTGCTCTAAAGGTGAAGACTGTGAGCCAACGGCGTCAATAAATAGATTTAAAAGAGCAGTCGAAGCAGAAAGAATTGCCACTTGAGTGGCAGTCCCCAAACTTTGCCGGTACAAGAGCCAAAAAATAAATATGTCTTAAAGCCCAAATTTAGAACAATTCATTTTAAACTGCTGTGATATCTGGATTTTATCACTGCATTTTATTTCTGTTGCTCCTTAAATGTAAAATATAAAAGGATGCAAAAGAATAACTTGTTGTATTCAACCAAGATGAACAAAATAAGCGCTTAATGACAAAAAAAGAACATTATTCTGGCTTAAATAACTGAAATAATAAACTAATTAAAAGACAATAGATGAACAGAATGAACAAAAATAAACAAACTAAATCATGAATAAAATCTACAAGAATGAACAAAATAATAAAGAAATTGACAATAACCAATAATGGGAACACAAGCTGAACCAAATAATCAATAAAATTATTTGAAAAGCACACAGTAATTGAGAAAGTGAACAAAAATAACAAAATGATCAACAAAATGGATAAAAAATAACAATATAATCAACAATGTGACTGACAACTGAACAAAATAATCAAAAAATAAACAAAACTTTAAAGTTCAGAACAAAATGAATTAAACACAAGAAAATAATTATGAAAATGAACAAACATAACAAAATAATCAATCAAACAAAAGAACCAAACAACAATGAGGAAAATAATCAAGAAAATGAATAAAAGTGAACAAAATGATCTGGGAAATGATCAAAAATGAACAAAACAATTCACACTGTGACTAATAACTGATCAAAATAATTACAAAAAATGAACAACACTGAAATGAACACAATGAATTAAAGAAAAAGAAAATGAACAAAGAATAGAACAAATAGCCACAAAAATGAATAAAACAACTGAGAACAAAATAGTGACCAAAAAATTATAGAAAATATCAACTCAAAATACATGAATAAAAAACACAAATCCGAGTGTATGTAGGTGCCGTCTGTAGATGATGTTACCATGGCAGCTGTGTGTGTGTAGATGTCGTTACCATGGCAGCCACGTGTGTAGAGGCCATTACCATGGCAGCCGCATGTGTAGATGCTGTTACCATGGCAGCCATAATAGACAAGCAGGCATAATAAGAAAATGAGCAAAAACAACCAAATAAATGCAATGAAATACCAAAAAAGTCATAAAAATAAACAAAAATAATTAAGAAAATGAGAAAATATAAGATTAATGATAAAAATATGAAAAATAATCAATGACATGAGTAAAAATGGACAACAAAAGTCAAACAAAATGAACAAACCGAACTCCTAATAGTAAGTAAGTAGCTCCACTAATGCAGTTATACAAGTGTTTATGGAAGTTGATAGTTTCCCCTGGAGGATGAGCCAGTGTGATGTGGTTGTTGTTGTTGTTGTGGTTAGACAGGCGGGTGGGTGCAGACGGACACAACAGGGCTCAAGAGGGCTCCGGGTGGGGGTGGGGGGGTGTGATTGATGGCTCCAGCTGTCCCAGAGGAGGGGAACACAGGCAGACAGCTGGTCACCTGTAGCCCCAGACACGGCATTGTGTTTCACTGCAGAGGGCAACCAGTGCACGGCCCCATCCACACCGCTGTTCATCACCGCCACCGCAACAACACACTGCAGGGAGGGCAAAAAGGAACACACAGGGGCAGATTTCAAAGCGGTGGGGGTGGGGTGAAGTCCATAAAACTGTTAAAAGTCAGGGATTTCTGGCTTTAGTTAAAGCGGTATGTTTGTTTTGGGGGCTCTGACAACACTACTTTAAATAGGTAACGACAGTTTTGTTCATTGTTGGGTTATTTTTTGTTCATTTCCTTGATAATTTTGTCTGCTTTCTAGTTATTTTGTTCATTTTCTTGGTTATTTTGTTAGTTTCCTTAACTATATTGTTCATTTTCTTGTTTTTTTCCCTATTCATTATTGATCTTTCTTTGATTACAGTATATTGTCCATTTTTCATAGATTTTTGTTTGGCAGATTTTGTTCCTTTTTGTTAATTTTGATGATTTAGTGCTTAATTTGTTCTTTTGTATTTTAAGTTGTGAATGTTATTATAGACATCTTATTATGTTTTGCATTTAAACAGTAAAATACGTTTTAAGAGATTTTTCACGTTTGCTCATTTTGTGTTTTCTTGTTTATATTGTTTTTTACTGTTCATTTTCCGAATTAGTATACAAACACTTTGATCATTTGTTTTTATTATTTGGCATATTTTTAAAGTAATTTACTCTGACTGTTAGCATTTGTGATACTGATTTAGTACTTACTGTATTTTGTAAGCTTTGATTTAAGTTAATTCTTAACTTTCATCGGCATCTTAAACAATGTATGATTTGTGAGTTAATAATTGATTTTTGTTATTTTGTTCATTATTGTTCATTTTCTATATTATTTTGCTATTGTTTTATTCAATAGTTACATTATTTTTCTTCATTTCATGGATTATGTTGTTCATAATGCTGACTTAATGTTTATTTTAATCACTATTTTAATTAAAGCTCTGTATTCTTATGGGTCCCTTACCATCTCTTTCAAGTAGCAAAATAAATATAAATGCTATGATATGTAAGTTTTTTTGCAGTAAAATAAATGTTAATATTGTGACAGTTTGCACTGAATTTTCTAAAGTTCTTATTTTGGCAAGTTTTGTTCGTTTCCTTGATGAGTTTGTTCTTTTCTGTTCATTTTGTTGCTGATTTTGTTCAGGTCCTTGCTTGCTTTACTCAGCTTTGTTCACCAAATCGTCCATTAACAATTCACCCAAACACAAAGTGGTGTTTTAGATAGATGCCCCTCCACCCCCTCCACAGAACACTTGAAGAAACACAAAACAAGCTCATTTGTTGGTTTCAGAGCAAAATGAGCAGCTCAGCACCTGACCATCGGTATTTAGTTAACAAGATTATTTCAAACACAGGATGAAAACACATTAGCGATGTTTAGAGCTCATCCTCCTGAATGAACAGAAAATGAACAAACTCTAACAAAATTATCATCAAAATAAACAACACACCCACAAATTGAGCACAAACAATTTTGAAAACTGAGCAAAATGTCTACAAAAAGAATAAAAATAGAGAACATAATGGAGAAATGAAAAAATATGTACAAATTTGAATCAGAAACTATATAATAATCAAGAAACGAACAAATTATTCACAAAAATGATCCACGGTGAACAGAATAATGAAGACTATGAACAAAACTGAATGAGCTAATAAGCACAATGAACAAAAATGAACTAAAAATGACCAAAACTTTGTAAAAAAAAAAAAAAAAAGGAACAAAAATTTCAAAGAAAATGAACAAATTATCTCTAAAATTCACAAAAAAATTTATAAAATAAACAAAAATTCACCAAATAAGTAAACACAAAGAAAAATATTGATAAAAATAATTGAGAAATGAAGGAAAATAATGTATAATACGCACAAGATATTTACAAAATAAATCAAAAACTATGCAATAATCAAGAAATTATCCACAAAAATCATCCAAGGTGAACAAAGTAATAAAGATAATGAACACAACGGAGTGAGTTAATGAACGCATTTAACAAAAAAAAACCAAAATCCTTATCAAACGGACAAACAAATTAAACACAAAATAACGCAATGATTCGCAAAATGAACAAAATAATTAAGACAACGAGTAAAAATGAAGCAGATAATAAACAAGCAAAATAATGAATGAAATGATCCAAAAATGAACAAACTAGTCAATGAAATAAACAAAAGTGAGTGTAAGTTTGATGAAGGCAGGTCTACAGTGATGCTACAGTGATCAGTTCATCATACATTGGGGATAATTGATTATTTATTATTATCCTATACTATAACTATGAGGGGACACTGGCTTTGACACGACAGAGCCAGTGAGACGATGAAGAGATGAGCTGAGTGAGGCACAGGGATTAATCCACAAGCAAGAGGGAAAAAGAAAAAAAACCACCCTCCCCCTCCCGCCGACGGCCAGCCAATCAGCTCGCAGAGGAGCCGGTTTACTTGGAGACTAAAGAATCTGTGTGTAGTGATATGACATCATCAGCTGCCCCTTAAAGGAGAGGTCACTTTTTCTGTTCCTCCTCCTCTTCCTCCTCCTCCTCGTCTTCCTCCACCTTTGAGGACGTGTGACGAAACGGGATGCTGTTTTCCAAGAACATCTGACGAACAAAGACCCGGGTGTTTTTCCTCATGGCCTGGAATTCACATAGGTGTAGATTTCAGAAAGAACTGGGGATTGGGGGGGGCAGTACCAGTAGTGTAATCTTCGCCACATACCTGTCCTTTTGTTTAGTGTTTTGTTTATTTTGATGATTTCTGGATTGTTTTTTTCAAATCTGTTTTTACTTTTTTTTAAATCATTTTTGTTATTTAGTCCATTTGCCAGATTATTTTGCTCATTTTTGTTTATTTTCTTGATCGCTTGTTCTTTTCTTTAGTCATTTTTTAAATTTAGTTAACTTTCTGGATTGTGTTGTTCATTTTTGTTCTTCTCTTGGATTATTTTGTTCATTTTTCTTTTCTTCAATTTCCCCGGAGTATTTTTTAACTTTTTCCTTCATTTTCTGGATTATTACGGTTCATTTGCTTGATGATTTTTTTTTCCACTTTCTTTATTATTTTGTCATTTTTTCCGCATTTTCTTGGTTACTTCTTTTTCTTGTGTATTTATTTTTAAGTTTTGTTAATTTTATAGACTGTTTTGTTCATTAATTTACTTCATTATTTTGTCAATTGTTCTTCATTATTTTGTTCATTTTTATGTATATTGTTGATTATTTTATTAATTTTGATTTTATTGTTATGAAAACCATCATTTTATTCTTTAAATTTTAGAAGTAAAATACAATGTTATGTGAATTGACCAATATTATATTAGATATTATGACACTACAGCATGATAAATTTTTGTTGGTTTGATCCCCTTTTTTGCTAATTTTGTTGCTTGTTTTCTTCATGATTTTATTATTTTGTTTATTTCTCACTCATTTTTGGTCATTTTGTTTCCTTCATTATGTTGCTCTTTTCTTATTAATTTTCCTCATTGTATTCTTCTTCATTTCTTTTTATTTGATTGATAATTTTGTTCATTTCGGGGAATACTGTAGTTTTGCTCATTTTTGGTCATTTACTGGATTGTTTTGTCCCTGTTTTGTCCAGTTTTGTTCATTTGGTTGTTTATTTTGTTCATTTTCTCAAGTACTTGTCTTCATTTTTCTCAGTGTCTTATTTCTTTCTTTCCATTTTGTTAATTACTTAGTTTGTTCTGTTCATTTATTTTGTTTTTCTTCAGTTTAATTCATTCTGTTGCTTATTCTGTTCATTTGCTTTGTTCAATTTTGGTCATTTTGTGAACTGTTTTGTTATACAGTATTTATTTTGTTGCTGATTTTGTTCATTTTGGGGAGCATTTTCTTCTATTTTTCTTCCATTTTACCCAATCTGCGGTAATTTTGGCTATATTTTCTTCATGTTCATCATCAATAAAAATGTTTGATTTTTCATTTTGAGGATTACTTGGTTCATTTCTGTTCCTTCCTAATCCCATACAGGAAAGACCCAAACTGATGCATCACCAAATCAGCAGAACACAGAAAATAAAATGTTTCCGGGTGGATGCAGAGATGCTCAAACCAAATGGACACCTTCGCTGACGCACAAACACGGTCGTTGCACATGTCGCCATCTATGTCTATTTCCCAGTGTAGCTTTGTCTCTCCAGATATCACTGTCCTGCTCTGAGACAGGCACGATTCATATATTCAACAACTTGCGCTGCTTGTTTCCCTTTGTTGCTGCTTGGACGGGACAAGTAACCTCCAGTTTTCAGAGGCTCCATTCATTCACTAGCAAACAAGCAGCACTATGTTTGGGCTGCCCTGGCTCTCCGCATACAGTATGTGTGCATTCTGTACGATGCATCTTTAGCTTTAGGGGAAGAAAAGCTGCCAGTTTGAGTTTTGTTTACTTGGCAGCGTCACCGATCTGTCTGACTAATGCATTCTGGATTGTCTTCTCCCAGGACATTCTCTCTATGTTTTATTCATTGGCGTGATGTGTTATAGACTTTCCCCCGACGTAATATTATTGATTGGATGATAGGCTATCAAAAGAAGCAGACTCACTCGATGCTTCAAATTAAGGGACCTCTAGTTTTTATGCAGCAATATAACAGGGATGTGACTAATGATTATATACTCCCTGGAAGTGTTTTTTTTTTCCCTTTCAAAATGGAAAGTTTTACCATCTTATGAGAAACAAGAAAACCTGAAAAGAGAAATGGTGACACACGGATTACCCAAAAGTCTGATAATCTGCTTTATTAATGTACCTAAATGATGGTTCTTAAGGTTTTCAGTTTAAGACACACAGGATAAATGTAGGTTTTCCTTGGGACACAAACTTATTCAGTAGAGACGTGTATGAACTAAGCAACAAGATAAGCACTCAAATCAACTAAAATGAGCATTCTAACCCACAAAATGAGCCAAAACAAGACCAAGCTTTAAAAAGTGAACAAAGTAAGCAACAAAATGAACAAAATAAATGATAAAATTGACAAATATGAGCAAAATATTCAAGAAAGTAAGAAAACATTAGCAAATTAAATGACAAATTGAGCAAAAATGTGTCAAATATGCTACAACATGAGCAAAAATGAGACCAAACTTTAAAAAATGAGCAAAGTAAGCAAGTAAATGAATAATTTAAGCAACAAATTGAACAAATATTTGCAAAATTTTCAAGAAAATTAACTAAAATGAGAAAAATATGTGATGAATGAGCAAAAATGAGCAAAATTGGAACCAACCTGGAAGATGAACAAACTATGCTGACGAAATTAAGCAATAAAATTAACAAAAGAATTAAAATATTCAAGAAAATGAAGAAAATTCATCAACATACAGCATGTGACAAAATTGAGCAATATGGCATTGACATATTTTCCTCATTGAATGCAAATTATAACAGAATAAGAATAAATAAATGAACAAAAAATCAAGTAAACAAACAAAAACTTGTTAAATAAGCAACAAAATTAGCAAAAATTAGACCAAATTAGACCAAAATCATTATAAACTGTCATGACATTACAATGAGTCTTCATATTATCACCAGTGAGGAGTTTTCCAAAGGCACCCATTTTGGATGCTTGTGGCTTCCTCTACACACTTAGTCCTTGTTCAGGTCGTCAAAAACAAAACGGTGACACAGAATAAACAATAACGATGTGAGTGGAGCACACTGATAGAATGTTACAAATAAAGTACAGTTTTATCACTATTTGAGGCTAGAGTATAGTTGTTTAGTCTTAAAATCTGTGCTCGATTTCTGAAGATATTGTCTAATTGAGAACTGTACATTTCTGGCAACTGTTTACTGGTTCAACTTGGCATCAGTATGTTTGCAATGACATGAAAATGCAAACACACTCAGTACATTTACATGCACAGCTTAGTGGAGCTAAGGCTGTCGATGGACTAAGCCATTCAACTGGACTGGTCTTTGTCCCAGTGTACATGATTTATTGTCGAAATCATGTCACCTCCGCTATGATTGGTGAAAATATGCACTCTGTCAGCTTGTTAGTATTGTAACAGTTCCAGTTGACCTGTGACGTCACAGACCACAGCAAGAGTCAATAGTGAGCTAGTAAGTTAGCAAACCCCAGGTAAACTGACATGACAATGGACAACATTTTTGTATCTGTCCAAAAACAAACTCAGCCATTTTTTGCCGTGTTCAACAGTTGGCAGTGAGCCAGCTTCTTCTGTCTGAACTCCTCTGTTTTCCTTTTTACACGCTGTTCGACTTCCTTCATCTTGGCTAACATTGTATCACAGGACCAAAGATAGTATCCAATAGACCTACTTTGCACCTGATCTGATGTGAGTCAGGCCGATACAGATAGTGGAAAAGCAGGATTAATCCGTTTGAAAGTAAGAAACAAAATAATGTTAAAAAACCCCCAAAACATAACGATGTTATACCTACTTAAAATAAAAGCTGCACTTCTCAACTTCACCTTAAAGAATTATTTTTAAATTCATGTTTGGAGGCTTATTGGGTGAGTCCAGGTTCTGCTCCAGTTTGGAAATGCTGACAGGAGACAGATGGCACTGGCATGTCAGAATATTAATAGGCTGAATCTGTTAGTGCAGTGATTTGCAGTGTAAGATCAGGTTGGAGCGTTTTCTCTGTTCATCTGCCCCTGCACAGAAATTATGTCCACAAGTTGTCATAAGACGGAAAGTGAAAAACTGCTTGTGAAAGGTTTAATGATGAGTGACATTGGTATTAGTGGGGGAGGGTGGGGGGGGTTCCTACTTGGAGCATATTGCCCATCCAATCATATCGTTCAGGCTCATCACTCACTGACTGAGGTAAACCTCACTTCCACACCGGACCTGCAATTGGCCTTCACACCAGCCACTTCATCACTGCTCATCCAGAGGGGCTGTGATCTCTGCGGAGCTCCCGTCGGCCATCGCACGTGAAACCTCTGTCAGCGCACAGGCCAGTCAAGTTGTTAGGACACATGTCTTCCAGAATTTACCGCTCTTGACGGCTCCCTGCATTGGCCAGAAATCAATAAATGGCAACCTGTGCTTTATGGCGACATAACAGTTCTAAAAGATAGTGTGGGGGGGGGGGGGGGGGGGGCGC
>JAQQAE010000587.1:0-31654 GCA_029823295.1 Pseudamia nigra
CTGACTACTTTTCATTGTGTCAAAGTGTCATTTCTTCAGTGTTGTCCCATGAAAAGATATAATTAAATATCTGCAGACATGTGGGGGGTGTACTCACTTCTGTGAGATACTGTAGTTAATTTTTGTTCATTTTTTATTTATTATGTGCATTAGTTTTTTTGTTTATTTTTCATTTTGATTTGCTTCTTTTTTAGATTTAATGTTGGAATAGCCAACATATGCCACATTTTGTGTGTGTTGCTCTTGAACTGAAAAAAGTGTTAGAACCAGAGCTCCAACACATACTGATTATACAAAATAAAATGTTAGAAATAAAGGGATACCTCATAACTCAGTAAAAGCCTTGTGTGGCCTATTTTTATGATATATTAATGAATGTAGAGATGGATAGAGACATTTAGTAGTAATGAAGAAGAAAAAGAGAAAATGTCAACACCTGTTTGTCTTTCAGTAACCTTAGGTGTTACCCCTGGCTGGAAACTGATGCGAATGCAGCAGGAAGCCTGGTTGGCCTTTATGCTCAACTCACTGAGACCCTGCACCTTAAATTTCGAGGTGAATCCTCAGCAAATGTGTGTTTTCTCAATACTGACAATTTAAAACACTACAGCTATTGGTTGTCTACACTGTTTATGTTCTTTTGTGTTTGACAGATCGCCTTCTTCCTGGTCAGAGGGGAGCCCTATGGCTATGTATGATGCAGTACTGTGAGAGCTGTACATCTCCTCGCACACCTGAGTATTTGCTGTATTTGTACCACACTCACCTTCGCCGTCTTCCCTGGAGACACCTGCACCCTGACACTCAGCTCATGGAACAGCTCTTCAACGTGAGATACTCAGCCTTCTGTCACATGACCCCTGACCTCCTCTGTTACACACATATCCAGACGTGCATGACGCGCATGTTAATTTGAGACCTCAGTTCATGGCCTCTTGGATCCTATTATTAGCCTTCCAGTAATTATAGTTTCAACACACTGTTCCTAATCAGACTGTTGCTTTTCAAGACCCACATGAATGAGTGCACTCTCCTCTCCCGACCTCTGTGGGAAACAGCTAATCATTCATATTTTGGACTTTTACTCTGAACTTAAAAATGTTGTTTTCATTAAGGTGTTCCACATGCTGTACATACAGTAGCGCTTAAAAGTTTGTGAACCCTATGCAATTTTCTTTTTTCTACATAAATAAGACATACTGTAAAGCTTTATCAGACATTTCTGTAATTTGATAAATGGAACCCAGTTAAACAAAATGACACAAAGAAATGATTTAATTATTTATTGGATGTAAATTATAGAGTCTGAAATATTTGTGTGTCGCAAAGTATGTGAACTGCTAGGATTATAACTGAATCAATGTACATATCGGTGATTATTAAATATGAGTTTTGAGTTCTATAGGAAGGTGTAAAGGTGAAGTGAAGCGTACAGAACAAAACTGCATGTGTATAATACTGCAAATCGCAATGAATGGTTAAATCAAAATAATGTTTTGAAAAATGTCAATTCAAAGCCTTGACCTTAGCCTTTTCAAATGCTGTAGAAAAACCTGAAGGTAGAACCTCATTCAAAGGCACCAACAAATATCCCTGAGTTGAAGCTGCTTTGTGAGGACTGAGGTCTTTCTCCTCCGAACCAGTGTACAGGACTGAACAGTTAAATGTTTAATTGAAAGTGTTGCTGAAAAACAAGGTCACAGCAGTTACTGAATACGCACATTAAAAAAAATCTAGCCAAGACTTGCAGTCCTGCTTCTAGAATAATTATGAAAGAGCAGATTGTGTAAGATTCATTCTCTTCAATTCAATCTCTTCTCATTCACTTAGCAAATCACTAAGTGAGTTGTTTTAAACACATCAAGGTAAATTACTGCCAGGCATTAAACAAATATTTAAAATTGTATAACTGTAAAATTTTTTTGTGTCTAATTGTTTATTGTGATCCTTTTAGGTAGTGTTAAGCTATATAATCAGGAGTTTTATAATCACCTAACCCACCTGATGTCATACCTGCAGGTGGAGAGAGGAAGTCCAAAGAGCTGCTTCCTGTTTCTGGGACAAGTGTTATGTGAAGTGAACTGGGTCAGTGTCCTCAGTGACTACTTACAAACACCCCCTGCATCTGCAGCATATCCACCTCTGCCTGACATGGTGACACAGAAAGAGTCACACACCATGTTGGTCTATCTGCTCTACATGCTGGTTTTTCTGGCAAAAGAGGAGCAGCTCCTGAGTCAACAAGTGAGTCTTTGTTTTGGTCTCATACCACAGTTTAACATCATTTCCCCTCCATCATTATTTCTTTTCTCCTCATCTTTTAGGATTCCCCTCTCCTCAGTTTGTTGGTTCAGGCCACCACACTGCCCTGGCACCAACTGGATCTGTCCTCATACCAAGGCATTCTGGGATATGTCAGCACCCACTACCCTCCCTCCTTGCTGCTCAGCACTGAGTCTGCACCTCAGTTACTGCTGAAGTCACTGCGTAATGCTGCTGGGCTGCACCCTCGCCCGAATGAAGTCCCACACAGGGTGAGACATGGGAGAGAAACAGACTTTTAGTTCAACAAATTGCAAACTGAATGAAGGCAAAATAAATACAGTCTACACTGAATCATAGCTATACTTGATCTCCAATTCGCTAAATGTAACACTTTCCATTTTCTTTACGTTTCAGATATTAAGTAAAGCATGTCCCATTCATAGTTCAGCATTTAAACAAAGTGCATCATTTCAGATACATGCAGTCAGTCAGATTTTTTTGTAAAGCTGCCCCTGAATTCATTCACAAGTTTATAAATATGTAACCAAACTGCCAGGCTACCTAAGCTCTGAGAGTTCTTAAAGGGTCTTTTATAGGACTGAATGAAAGTGATTTGAGTTACTATTTTATTTAGCGTGAGTTTATAAAACTTACTGAGAGTCTGTTACATTTGTGTCTTTAACCCCTCCAGCAGACACATCTTCTATGGAAGTGGGAGGCTTGAATCTTCACACTAAGTTTAGACTTATACAATTCTCTTTTCATGAGCCATGTATCACGGCCAATTTACATTCATACTGAAGTATGAAGATGCTCCAGTGTGCACAGTCTTGGCAGGATGTGCACACTTTAGTTCCATACTATACACACGACAGCACCAAGATTCAGACATATGTGTCCTTTTGTAATTTGAGTCCTGCTCTTTAATGTTCTGTTGCTCTTCCTAATTACAGCAGAAAAATACATAGTGAATACCAAAATGGCACTCTATACTGCCACAAGGACCCACAGTCCACTAATTGAATAGGTTATGCATCCTTTTGTTGTTATCCTTCAGCTAAAAAAAACAGTAATGAAAATATTATACTCATAGTGTAAATGATGAGTAGATATATATTTATACCAAGTGACTATGAAGGTACATAATCAGAAAATTAGTGTATTTCTGGCAGTTGCCTAATGGGAAAATACTGTGTAAAGTAAATCACAATAACTTACACTTGTTATTTAATGGTTAAATGTCAAATTATAAAGGCACGTTGGTGCCCTGGAGAAAACTGTTGCTTCATAACAATGAGGTTCAGAGTCCTTCATGGAATTTGCATGTTCTCCCTGTGTCCATGTGGGTTCTCTCTAGGTACTTTAGTCACTCAAAAGTGTCCCCAGATGGGAATGAATGAATGAATGAAACTTTATTTATAGAGCACTTTACAACAACAACAAAATGTGAGAATGAATTGTCTTATCTCCATATGTCAGTAAAATTAATACTGATATATGGTAGTAAATTACATAATTGCCAATTTACCAGGTAAGGATCAGGTACTCAGTTTATGTGACTTGGACTTAGTTCAGTGATATGGATATTTTTTATTTTACCCAATACGCAACTATCTGTTTCCTGTTATTTTTGTCTGTCAGGAGGAGACGCAGAAGGCAGGAGCGTATGTGTGTTGGTGCGTTCAGTCTTTAATGACTCTGGAACAAGGAGGCAGCATCAACCTTAGCAGCCTGGAGACTCAGCTGGATACGCTGCTGGAGGGAATTGTCATGTTTAATCCACCAGGTGAGCTGTTATTATTGTGATCTTGGCTAACATTATCACCGCTGATGCTCAGGTCTTTTATAACGAGCTCTTCCTCTGGTTTTCCCTACAGATACAGGGTTGGAGCAGAGACATATGGCGTTCTGCAGTCTGTTTAGTGACGCTCTGGCGTTGCTCAATGGCGTTGGTGTCTCAACAGGCGAGGCTCTTGCTGCTCACGTCATTACCTGGTTAGACAGGAAGGGGAGGGGCTTTCCTATTCTGCCTCTTCTTACAGCCTGTTCTCGCTGTCTTGCATCAGTACGGCACATGACACGCATTATGGAGGCCTGCATCACAGCCTACTTCAACCATGGTAAACAAGATGTTTTTTTTCTGAATGTCTGTTAAGGTTTCTCATAGAACCCGGAAACTGACTATAGTTTATCTTTGATATAAAAGCTTTGTCATAGTTTACTGCATTATCTGATTTTATTTTGCCCTCTCTGTAGCTGAGGAGGAGTCTGCAGGTTGGGGTCCTGTGTTGGCGTCACTGCAGGTGCCTGAGCTCACAGTGGATGACTTCCTGTCTGAGAGCCAATCAGGAGGCAGTTTCCTGACCCTCTATGCCTTCATCCTGCAGCGCCTAAACACTGAATACACAGCAGCCAATGAGAGAAGGACACTTGCTCTAATCAACACGTGGACTAATCAGATCTTCCCGAGGTTTGATCCCATGATTCTCCGCTTTGGCTTTTTAATAAGCCTGTATTTGTGCTACAATCTGAATTTTGTGCCTTAAAATCTAAAATTTTGACAAGTTTTAAAAATTAATTATGAGGCTTGATAATGATATTATCCCTCCTTGAATGGCTATCTTATCATGGTGGAGAGGTTTGCATGCTTGAGAGATCCTAGGAGCTATGTTGTCAGCGGCAATTTGCCCCTGGTAGTGTCTTGTGGTCCTGGGTGACAGGTCAGACTAAGAGCAATTCAGAAGACCTTTATGATGAAGAGTTTCCCGCTGGCCCACCACATGTAGGAAGGGTCGTAAGGGTCTGGTGCTGTGTGGTTTGGGTGGCAGCCAAAGGCAGGTGCCTGGGTGGTCCAATTCCCTGATGCCAATACTAGCGCCAACTGGGAGGAAGCCCTGGGGCAGATGCAGGAGACAGTGGAGGGACTGTGTCTCTCAGCTTGCCTGGGAACACGTGGGGAAGCCCCCAGAGGAGATGGAGGAGGTGGCTGGGGAAGGGGCTTCTCTGCTTAAGCTGCTGATGGATGGATGGATGATATTAATGCAAAATTGGAATATCAACTTTAGTTTTGTTTTTAAAATTGTTTGCGGGAAAAGTATAGCCACCACAATCCCAGGTGTGTTTAGTTCAAAACACCAAATTGGAATGCTTGATGAAATGTTCAAATTAGAAAATTTGGATGCAAAGGCATTAGCCATAGGGCATGCAAAGTCAGAAATACACAAATAGCCACTATAAAAAGCTAACAGCAAATTCCTCAGTTGATTAATATCAGTATTCACATGAAAAGAATTATCAAAGTCACTAAAGTCAGATTTCTGATTTAAATGGTTTTAAAATTACCACAAGGTCTTAATGTCAACTATTTGAAACCTGATGAAACTCTGAATGTATTCTAAACTTTACTGTGTCCACAGTGGGCCAGGTGATGAAGCCAAGTTGTTTCTTTGGTGGCACAAGGCTCTCACTCTGTCTGTGGAGCAGCTGCAGCCACAAGCAGGACACAGTGAAGTCTCAGGAGTGGTCATGGGTCTGTTGAGGCTGCAAACTCGGCTGCTTCAGCTCGGAGAGGAGAGACTCAACTCTGGGCTGCTGGGAGCTATAGGCCTGGGGAAGAGGTCTCCTGTCTCTAACAGGTAAGATAAAGTGCATTTTTATCTGAAAATGAATACATATACAGTTGAGGAGGCCTCATTATATTAGCCCCACTATGAAAATTTAACTCTTCAAAAATATTCCCATTCCTCTCACTCCACTTTTACATACTTGGAAATACTTTGATAACTTTTTGTATCTGATGATTATCATAAAATATGTCAAGAAAGCCATTGTTTATTAAAAATCCCATATTGAATAAATTGATTTTCTTCTTGTATTCTATGATCCATTTACATTGAGGGAAAATGAAGCTTGCTATAATTCTTATTTACTCAGTGTCCATTTTTATTTTTTCAGATGGTGAGATTATGTTTTCACTGTTAGTTTTAGACACACTATTAATGAATCATAATACTGTTCTATGTGTAGGTTTCGGGTGGTCGTACGCTGTGTTGCCGCCTTCCTGTCGGTCCAGGTTCCATCAGAGACCATGTTTCGAGTCCAACCCACCAGCGACTTGCAGCTCTCTGTGAAAGCACAACAAGTATGCAAGAGAAACTACAAATAATGTTGCTTTTTCTCAGTCTGCAATTACATCCCAAATAACTTGTATTTCTTGTCCTTTTGTGGAAATAGGCTTTGGGGACTTTGGAGGCTTTGCCCAGCAATAAGCACTATGCTGAGTTTGGGGAGTCTTTGAGTAAGATCATCGAATTCATCCGTTACCCAGGACACTGTCTCAAAGATGGACCTCGCCTACTGTCCCTGTTAGTGAATCTTCTCTACCCTGACATCAAATACCTGCACATAATCCGTTAAGTGTGACTGAACCCAAGGTGCATGATGCCTGAGGACTATCCTGTTTGGAAACTGGAGTGACAATAAGAAAGTTGTTTGAGCAAAAAGTTGCCAAGTAGTGACGGTGGGACTGGATTGCGCTTGCTATGTATTTAGCAAAAGCTACATATCTCATCAGCAAAGACCTTGTTTGACTGAAACTGACTATTTGTCCAATCTTTTTAGTCCTGTGAAAGACTTTTTCTTTTGCCTGGTAATGAACAAAAGCAGTGAAGAAAGAAGTACTAGACGTTTTACATGCTAACCCCAGGCCTTTTTTTGCACTTTGTGGTCTTCTCTCATGTTTATGCCATTTTACTTTTGATGTAAGTTGCCTATTGGTTCTCAACACATCTATTCTGCTCATTATTTGAGTATTGAAGCACATATATATCAATAATTGGTGAGGTACCATTTCTGAATCAATATGGAGTCCTGGACTTTTAAGTGTGAGTTTCACACTTGTATATGGAATCTATCAGAAAAAGCTGACATGTCCACAGAGTATTTAAAGGAACTTAAAGGACATATCTAATGGGTCTATAAGTTTAGTACTACCTTCTTAAAATGGGGTGGAGGACATACCAGGAATCTGATAGATATGATTTTTCTGCCACAACTCTGTAGGTTTGCTGTTGATGCCAGCATCTAGCTACATGCCATATCTAAAGAAATTTATCAGTCTTAACTTCTGTGACATAAAATACATAACTGCCTGTATGAACTGGTTTTCTTTAGTTAATATATTTTGTCAGTATGCTAGTCATGTACAGCCAAAAGTGCTTTCCCTGTTTGTGCCAAAGAGATTTTATTTGTCTGCTGATCGACTTAAACCTCTTTGACCATTTTAATCTGGTTGTTTCATTTGTTAAAAACTGGATTTACAAACACAAGTGCAGTTGGTCGTTTGAAGAAAGAATTATAAATCCAAGACAGTGTCTCAGTCCACCTCTTCCGTTTCTTTGTGCCATCTTAACAATAATTGTGTTGCACTTCTGAAGCTTGCCTTATTGCCTGTGTTAATGTAGGAACTATTAATGTCAAAAGCATTTATTTTATGTGAGTCAGTGATCAGGAATGGGTCTGTGAGACTGCGGCGTGAGTGAACTAGAGCCAGGCTACACAAAGGACACAAAAAAAATCTCTGTAATGAAGCACGGCTGGGATTTATCAACCAACTCAAATATCTGGGACCATACATGTACATGAAAACTCTTGAGTGCACAAAGACTGACGTAAAGGAGGCTTCTTTTTAACTGAACTGTCACAGTTAGTAAAGGAGTCGGAGAGACCCAGACAGCAATTAAGAAAGTCACAGTCAGACGCAATAAGTTGTGTAGGTTGTATAGCCTTCACAACTGAACCGGTCTGCAGTTTTTCATGCATAAAGATGATTGTCAAACTGAAATTAAAGCTTCTTTGAGTATAAAGCCTGTTCTGACAAGCACGTACTGTTTGAACAAAATGATTGACATGTGCATCCTGTTGTTCTCCTCTTATTGTGAAGGTACCTACTGCTTTTATAAAGACTATCTGGGACATGTCCTTAAAATTTCATTGTGTGCTGTTGTGTGTTTGTATCAGTTTCCTCATTTGACTCCACGGCTGTCTGGTAGACAACCTTTCTCTCTTCAGGCAGTGGTGGTCTCTATGGTTACAGGACGGGTAGAAGTGAGAGAGGAGGTGGAGAGGACGCTCTGTTCTGAGGGAGGAAGAGGATGGGAAGTGGGAGATGCTTACAGACATTCATACATACCAACGCTTAACACTCAAAAACGGCCTCTGCTGTGCTTGTGTCGTGAACCCCTCATCTGCTGTCTGGCAATGTCTATTTGACCTTCTGTTCTGCTGTCTCTCAGCTCAGATGGTGGAGTCGACTCAAGCAGTTGATATTTATGTGACAGTTTGCTCTGAAGCCCAATGGAGAAGTCTTCCTCAATTCTTCCTATTTTCTGTCTCTCTCACACACTTGGATAGATATATTTACAATATTCCTGGCTGCTACATACTGTCTAGCATGATCCTGTGTCGCCATGGAAACCAGCATCAGGTCAGGAATCATTGTTCCTAGACTGTTTCAGTGCACAGTCAGCACTAGAGCAGCACATGTATCAACTTCCAGCTGTCATCACTGGCAATTAGGATGCAAACATAAACTACACAGAAAAACAGACTGTATAGTACATTCACACCAATGTGGTTACGGATAATAACCTCTGTAATCTGATTACTTATGCACTGTACTTCAACACAAATGGCTTTTGTTGCATAACCTGTAAGTAGAGCTGGATGATAACAGCCAAAAATGTCCTCAGGATCATTTATTTTATGTCAGTCATTTATAGTTATCACAACAAATGTCAAATCCTTATTTTATTCAAGGTTAAAGTGTGATTTTTGGTCCTGAGTGAAAGTTGACACGTTTTAACTTATTACCGTAGTTAAAAAATGCAACAAGACAAAAATGAGGTAAATTGCATGTGACACAAAAACTTGAAAACAATGTGAAAGATGGAAAGACAAAACTCTTCAAAAGATGGAGGAAAGACAGAAATGAAGTTAAAAGACACCAAAAAATGAAAATGGCATAAAAGATAAAAGTGATGCACATGTAGCAACAAGACATAATTGATATGAAAGATAAAAAAGAGCATAAAAAATGCTAAACAAATAAACCCTCTGATTTTATTATTATTAATTTAATTCAATATTCTAATTCATTAAGCCAGCTGAAATGAATATAATATTGCATTTTCTCAAAATAGAAACAAGAAAAGATGTTTATCGTGCTAAATGTGGCTACTTTGAACAATCTTAAATATAAAACATGCTCTGGGTTAACATGTTTCTGTTTATGGCATAATTCAATACTCTTTCTTCAATATTCATGGAAAATGTTAAAAATAATACAAATGAAGAATTAACATGAAAGGTGAAGGCCTGCTCAACGTTTTGTGTAGTGCATCACCAGGATTAAATATTTGATATGTGAAATGTCTATGTCATTATAACTATATGAATTTATCGCCCAGCTCAAAGTCCACTTGACTTTTCACTGAGATGCATAGTCTACCATAGTGTAAGCAGGACGCCTTATGAATAGCCCCCTCACTCCAGACCAGTTGTTGTTTTGGGACAACTGCACCAGCCCCAAAGTCCCTCCCTCTGAATATGTGGGAATGTCCCCCACTATTCACCACAGTAAGTGTGTAACACGTTGCATTAACTGTGTACAGTGCAGTCTACATGTATGACAGAGCATGTTTTCGTGTCAGACAGTCTCCTCGATTGACACACCCACTTCTTCTTGCACCTCCTCTCCAATCCAGTGGGGAGTGATGACTCAAGCTTAAATGAGTCTTTATTTCTCACTCTCCGGAGCAAAGCGTTTCACCCCGCTGAGTGTATCGTTCTGAGCACTTCAAGGTAAAAGTCATCTAGAATGACTCAGAGCTCCACCGGTTTTGTAATGCATTTGGTTTTTAGAGAGGTGGGTAGACTGCCTGGTGATCTGCTCTGGACTGAGTGCTGAAGTCATGGACGAATGCTTGACCTTTGTACATAAGTGTATGCACGGGGGTGGACTTCAGGGCGGATTTGTGACCCTCTGTTCATTTTTCTGTTTATTTTATTTTTCATTTTGTTCATTTTATTTTCCTTTTTGTTACTTTGTTTGTTTACTTTGTTGATACATGCTCATTTTGTTGCTTATTTTGTTGTTTTGTATTCACTTAATCATTTTTAGATAGAATAGAAGTGAATATACTTTATTTATCCCTTTATGAGAAAATTTGTACAATTTTGTGCATACATGCTCATTTTGTTTTTTAATTTGTTCAGTTGTGTTCATTTTCTTAATGATTTTGTTCATTCTTGCTCATTTTCTTGATTATTTTGTTCATTTTTTGCCCATTTTGTTGCTTAATTTGTTATTTGGGTTCTTTTTTGATTGTTTAGATCACTTTTGCTCATGTTGTTGCTTAATCTGTTATTTTATGTTCATTTTCTTGATTATGCTGTTCATTTTTGCCCATACTGTTATTTCATTTGTTAATTTGTGTTCATTTTATTGATCATCGTGTTCATTTTTACTAACTTTCTTCATTATTTTGTTCATTTTTGCCCATTTTCTTGCTTAATTTGTTATTGGAGGTTCATTTTTTTAATTATTTTACTCATTTTTGCTCATTTTGTTTCTTCTTTTGTTCATTTGTGTTCATTTTATTGCTTATTTTGTTCATTTATGCTCATTTCATTACTTAATTTGTTATTTTGTGTTCATTTTCTTGATTTTATTTACTTCATAATTCCATTCATCACATGCAGAGGATACGGTGAGTTGGAGGCAGATGATTCGCTATGGCAACCCCTGAAGGGAACAGCCGAAAGGAAAAGAAGAAGTATTAATGTACAATGTTGAGAATGATAAATATAAAGAAAGAAATGGTGAAAAACTTTTCAGTTGTAGGATGCTGGCGTAAGTAGTGTGACTTGCTTTTGTGCATCAAATCTAACGCAAACGTTAGTTTGTAAAAGAGCTACAGGAAGCAGACATAAGATCTTCAACTGAACAGAAGGCCATAAGTCCCATATACGGTGGACAGGTGGTGAACTTGGGTCACTGAACGGCCATGGTTAAGGGGGGGTGTACTGTTGGCTCCAAGATGTTGATATAAAAGGCACTGCAAGACAAAGAGAGGGTTTTTTTTGTGTTCTTGGTTGTTGATGAAGCTTGTATTTTGGATACTTTATGTTTTGGTTCTCCACTAAGTCACCAAGTAAGTATCACAGGAACAAATTAAAAAGTTTTGGTTTTGCCTCCTCTTATTTATTTATAGTCGTCCTGAAAACGTTGGTTTAACAGTCTCCTCCACAGCATTTCAGTAAGCCCATCGCACTACCACAGCCTAAGAGGTTAATATCCACAGGGTTCCCTTATACAACTCTGTCCTATCCACAATGAAATACAAGTCAAAGTCATTATTTTATTACTGACAATTTTCCAAGAGGCTGAACTTGGGGTTGAGAACACATCAAGCATAAATACATCAAGCTCTTTTCTTCTGGAGTTTTAATCACTGAGCTGCTGACCTGACAGTAAGGTCAATTCTACATTTACCCAGCAAAAATGTTAAGAAGACTTAAATATGTACATTCTAAAAAATCTGAACCACTGGAGTAAAAGCCTCAATGAGAAGAAAGGTGTGGTTTAGCTCTATTTTTGCACATGTGTGAACTGGTTAGTTATTCCTTCAAGACTAAAAGGTGATGGTCAGGGTTAAGATTATTTTAAAATACTGTACCAGTAAGAGTCTAATATGAGCCTCTCATTTTATCTCGAGGTGCATGCTCTATCAACTAGTGTTTTCTCACAAAAAACATTCACCCTTTTTTGCTTCTACTCTTTATTCCCATGACCCACAGGCTAGAATTTCCTTTGATTTTAGCACTTCAACCAGAAATGTTTCACTTCATGAACAGTAAAGACACAAGTTGAGGCAATAGCAATTTATTAAAAAGACACAAAATAAAGTAACAGATACTTAAAATTTCCAGGAGGATCCAGAGATGTAAACTGTAAACGTCCTTCACCCTTGTACTCAAACAAATCCTATAACATTGTGCATTTGTGTGTTTGGGTGTGTTGTTCTTTTACATTTTATTTCAAGAATCTTTTCAGAGATTATACTTAACAAATGTTCAAGATATGTAATGTAATGCAACAGGTTCATTATATTAGTGGATAGAGTAGGATGTGAGCTACGGACAAACCCTTAAGATTTAGAGCAGATATATATGTAAGACACCTGAAAATGTTTTTACTTTGTATTATAGTGTTTGAGAAAAGGAGCCAATTGTCCACAAACCAGTTTGATCATCACTCCTGTCCACGTGTCAAAGTGTCCCTGAGAAAAACCCCAAACTCCAAGTTGCTGCTTTACTATTTGTGTGACTGTGTTTGGGGGATATGTATTATGAAGCGCTTATAAGTGCATAAAGACTATAAAGTGCAAAAAGACAGAAGTGTTAAATGAGAGCTGCCCATTTGTCTTTTATCTTGGACTGATTTAGAATGGTAACAATCTGTAAAGTTAAAAACAGACCAAAAAACTAACCATCAACTGGCACCAATGACATATTAGTCCAAAACCAGTGTTATAGTGGTTAAACTAAATTATGGCACCATCTGAGAAAAAGATGAGAAACACAAGCAATCATTTTGGCTTGTTTGTGGTTTAATTTGGCCTAACTCTCTGAATTAACTTGTGTTTGGATTTATTGGACTTGGGTATGGCTGCAGCCTTAATCATACAGAAATAGCAATCACAATGTCAACCTGTGCAAATATAAATAACTGTGAAAGGAATATAATCACAATTTAAAGGTTTCGGAGGACTTAGGTTGATGTTATTTGCAGAAATGTAAAAACAACACAACCTCAGGTGTTTGGTGACACATACTTTGTAAAGTATGCCAGAACTCCATTCCTACTTGTTGGAATCATAGGTTGAAATTCAGGTCTTTAGGTTTTTGTATTTTTATGGCAGTTTGCATGTTTCATTTGACTTGCTCACAATCAAGCAAGACTCCATTTGCAATCACAGTCACAATTGCAATTTTATTACCCAATTTGTTCTCAGCAAACTGTGCATCCCTGATATGGGGGTGGTCCTGTATTTTTTTTTTTTTTTTTTGTAGTAAGGTCTCAAAATGGTATACGAGGGATTGGCTTTGGTCAAAAGGTGAATATTAAGTTATGTTTAGGAAAGTGGTATGTGTCTAAATATATATCCGATATACTTCATAGAGATAGAATATGAAAATGTGTGTGGACTCATCACATGACTCAGCAGGGTTTATTACCGACACAACTAAGGCACGACTCCACCAGGATGCCCATGCACGCCCGCAAACATAAATGCACACCTTATTTTTACATCATCTGATTGTTCTGTCAGCTTTCAGGACTCTCTCTCTCCATATAAGACTTTGTTTTTGTGCACAGGGAATCCTTGTCTGCTTTGAATATCTCCCAAGAGGAGGAAAATCAAAGCAGTGCCACTGGTCAGTTTCAAACTTCGTCCTACGTGTAAGTCATCCTGAGTGGATCGTGGTGTGTTTAGGAGCAGACTTTGAACAAAGAGTCCTGCTGGTTGGCTGAGGAGAGGCTGGATTTTCTCTCCACGCTGCAAAAGCATTTCAGACGCAGACAGACAGCACCAGGGCCGGACGCGCTACGACAGCAGGCACGGTGAGTAAAGAGGGTTATTTATATGCATCTATGAAGAAATCTCAAAGGGTTTCTTGGTCGGACAAAGGAAAATGCTCAGCAGGGACCGACGTTAGAATAGATTTCACAGTCTAAAAGTTAGCCCAGTGCTGGATTTGTGTGCTCCCTTGTTTTCGGTCCGTTTCGTGTGGCGGTGGTCTGATGGGTTCATGGTCAGAGCCAGGTGTTGGGGCAGTTGTTCGAGGTTTCTTGAAACGTCAGATCCACCTCAGTGTTTGGTCACCGGTTATTTCAGAACCTGTGATCCTCCTGCGTCGTGACGTCAGTGCATAAGGACCCTCCGCGCCGGGCGCAGCACAGACCCGCTGACGAGACAGAAAGAGCAACTACACGGACCATGGGGCTCTGATTTTAGACCGAAATTGCGGGGTGTTCTGGTAGGATTTCCTTCATTTTATTTTTGTTGCCCGTTATTATTTCCTTTTTCCTTCATATCTGAATTACCAGAACATCGTCTAACAGCCTTAAATGTGGTTTTCTGTCACTGTATGATTTCATTGTAGGCTTAAAATGAAAATATTCTGTGCCTTTCTTTGGTTTGTTGCAGCCTTGTCGTTTAGTCTAGCCACTAAATTTCAGAGCCTCGGGATTTTATTGAGTGCTTTACACCGGTATTTCTTTGTCTATCACAGCACTATAAAACTGTATATGGAATGTAATATGTGACCAGGCTTTAGTGGTCAAGCAGCTTCAATGGATCTCTGCAGTGTCTCATTGGCAGGGCTTTGTCTGCTGGTTATCACAGCAGAGATGGAGGAGATCCTTAGATGATCCGCAGTCAGTCAAGTCAACTGATGTAAATAGCTCACAGTCAGAAAATAAATGAAAAACCTGCGCATTTTCAGTAAACTGTACCCTATTTACTCCAAGTACTGTATGTTCTATTTCTCTGGCAGGCTGAAGTGATAGTGAGATCCCTTTGATACAGCTGAGGAAGGGGATCCCACTGCACTACACTATTCATCAATGCACCGGCCGCATCCCCATAGCAACAGATAGTAAAACCTGCAGACATTGTTCCTGTTAGAATGTTCCAACTTCCACTAAACAGATCTCACAGTAAAGCTCTTAAGGACAACACTTAGGTGTGCTCTGCACCTCTGCCAGTACATATATAGTCTGTTGCTGTCATCAGAGGGTATTATGAGACCAAAACAGCCTTCTGTGTCTCTCCAGTGACTGACCGCAGCCTGAGCTGAAGAGGGGGTCCCAGCCCTGAGAGCGTATGTGTGTGTGTGTGCAGCTATGGGGAAGGACTACTACAAGATCCTAGGTATCCCAAAGGGCTCCAATGAGGATGAGATTAAGAAGGCCTACCGGCGCATGGCACTGCGCTTCCACCCTGACAAGAACAAGGACCCTAATGCAGAAGAGAAGTTCAAGGAGATCGCAGAGGCCTATGAGGTACTCAGTGACCCCAAGAAGAGGGTTGTCTACGATCAGCTGGGAGAGGAAGGTGAGGGGAGGGGTGTTGTGTCTGGATTTGATGCTGTCTCTGTATGTGTGAGTAATGATGTGAAACTGATCAGAGTGCAGCACAACAGAGATGCCTTGTTTAACTGGTGTTATGACGGATTAAGTTGTTATTGAAATAGCTCAGGAACAAGCTCAGATTCTAATATCACAATTTGAGACTCTAGAGGGCTTTGGACACATCAAGTAATAATGTTTTATCTTTTCTATGTTTTCATGTTTATACGCAGGAACCTGAGTGGGATTGTGTGTTTTCTTCAGTGTCAATAATCTCCTCTAACGCTTTATACTCAGCTGTTAGTATGTAGCCGACAGACAGATGGATTAAGATCATTACATGGTTGAGATATGAATAGCAGTGACTGCTGCAGTTTGCATTTGTGGGTGTTTTGTGCATGTGTGTTTAGATACTGTGTGCACTTGTATTTGTGTGTGTGTTGAACAGAGTGACCTGGTATTTTGTGAGTTCCCCACCATCGATGCTGTTGAACACTTAGTGATGCTGTGGGATTCTTATTGCCCACACATGCTGCTAGTGTCTGTGGTCAAATTAAAGTGTGGTTTTAGTTTGTGGGCATCTGATGATATGCACGTTCACTCTCACATTCTTGTATTTCTGTTTCTCTCAGGTTTGAAAACAGGGGGAAGTAGCTCCTCGGGTGCACCAGGCAGCTCAACGTACCACTACACTTTCCATGGAGATCCCCACGCCACCTTCGCCTCTTTCTTTGGCGGCTCAAACCCCTTTGACATGTTTTTTGGCTCCAGTCGTAGCCACAACCGCTCAAATGGTTTCTCTTTCCACAACGACCACAGCAATGATGCTGATCAGGACATGGACGTAGATGAGGACGATCCCTTCACTCATTTTGGGAGACAGTTCGGTTTTCCAGGAGGCATGAACAATGGCTTCCCAGGGGAGGGCCGCAGGAGGAGAGGGGTGCCATCAGAGCGCTTGGGGGCTGGTCGAAAACAGCAGGACCCTCCTGTGGTCCATGAGCTGAAGGTCTCGCTGGAAGAGATTTTCCATGGCTGCACTAAACGAATGAAAATTACTCGCCGCAGGCTGAACCCAGATGGTAGGAGCATGAGGACAGAAGACAAGATTCTGAACATCATCATCAAGAAGGGCTGGAAGGAGGGGACCAAGATCACTTTCCCAAAGGAGGGGGATGAGACCCCAGAGAACATTCCTGCTGACATAGCCTTTGTGCTCAAAGATAAAGGGCATGCCCACTTCAAGAGAGACGGTTCAAATATCATTTACAACTGCAAAATCAGTCTAAAAGAGGTGGGTTTGTCTTTTGTTTTACTCCACTTTCCACTCCACTTGAATCTTTCATGTTTGTCATGTATCTGCATCTTAATGAATACATAATGCTGTTGAAGTTGGGAGTTTAATTCCTAGTGGAGTAAAGCAGGCAGAATTTTAGTGCATCCATGGAGCTGTTAAGTCTTGAATGAACTTCCAAAAATTACATTTTTACCACTATGTGTCATTTTATTATAATTTTCTGCCACCTGGCAAAACATTAGTGTGCAGGTGGAGAGGTGTCAGTGCAGTCTGATGACAGGTTTATGTCCTCAGTATGTGGTTATAGAAAACTTCTTCAGCAGTAAGAGTGTTGCTGGAGGGCAGGATCAGTGAGCCGCGCTGCCACTGCATTGCAAGTGAGGAAAAAGGAATGTGGTGTCCTTGTGTGACCGGGGTAGAGCCATCATCCTCATCTTGTTCTGCTCCACTGCACAGAAACACACAGGCAGTCACACACAAGGCTGTGCATAGGCATTAATGTGTGTAGGCATGTACACACTTGCATCTTCCAGAGTATTTGCAAACACACTCGGTTAAAGATGGATTGTGGTGTGACTCTGGTGACAATCCAAGCTGCTATTCCTGTGACTGGCAGGATAGTTAATTAGTTGCTTCTTCGAGGGCAGCGGGTCCAGTACAGCTCCAGTCTGTCTGTGAGTTACACAAGCTTTAATGTTTCTAATGCTCCTGCCACTCAGTGGCCTGGCATCCATGTTGTTGGCTTAATGGCAGGTGTTCTCACAGACTTGGAGATGTCAGGGGAGCTGTTTGTACTAAACTCATGCCAGTTTTGTATAGTTTATCTTGAACGCAGTTCTGACTCTCATTAATCATAAGAGAAGTAATGTACTAAGTGTACCTGCACACAACACAAGTATGAGGACTCCCTTGTAAATAAATGAGACCACATTAGAAAATGTTGAGTAACATTAAACAGGGAATGGTACTCGATCAAACCTGCACAGTGATTAAATTTGCACTGCAGAACTCCCACAGCCAAGTGCTTCTCTCTTAAGGCAGCCAGATTAGAGAATTAGTGTGATGCAGAGAAAGACAGAATGGGAGAGAGAAGAAGATGAATGTGGGGGGTAGGGGGTATCCGGGGAATATTAGGGATGTGGGTCAGATGATTCAGTATCCAAAGCAAATGAGAGCTCATATTCCACTGCTCTGTTCTTCCCTAAATGCTGCAGTGAAAACACAGCACCAGTTTACATGACACTCACCGTACAATCTGACACATGTTGTATGGTGAATGTAAAACACTGCACCAGTAAAAGGAAGAATACAAATTGAGACAACTTGTCATCCATGTATTAATTTAACAATAAGAAATCAGGAAGCATGAAGGGCTAAAACCTAAAGTTAGTCCATATTAACTATTGTTTTGTTGTCCCAGGTTGTTTTATGCCTTTAGCATGCCCTGATGGGTGCTGTCAATCTGGTGTGACCACACAGTAAGCTGTGAGACGCTGCTAGAGGCAGATTTCATGCCTGCAGTAACTTTATGGTGACATCAGTCTGATGCAGTTACAGAGTTTAGCAGGACTTTGACATATTGATTTTCCTGAAACCGGCATCTAACTTGGTTCTATACATCTATACGTTGGCTCTCTGGCAATAATGATGCTTCTGCAGTGTGCTGCTACTGCTATCATTGTGACAGAACATTTCAGCAGCTCCTGTCACCACTGCAATCTGCTCAGCCTCAAAACCCACATCTATCACACATACTCTAGCTGTTAACTGTAGCTGTTTGGTTCTAAACAGCCTACATTAGTATGATGCAGTATTGGTTCTCAAAAACAATGCATTTCTTTGTAATTAATAGTTGTCATTAATTGATGTAGGCAAATATAAATTCTTTAGCTCAGGCAGAAAAAACAGTGCTACGATGTTGGAACTCTATAACTAAAAATGCAGACTCCAACCCCCTGTTGTTCTTTTTGAAAAATAAACTTCACAAACACTTCTATATACCAACTCGTGCTGACCCATACATTTTTTTTCATTTTTTGTTAGAACATACTTAGTAAAACATCCAGGAGTTTTTCCTCTTCTCTGACAATGTTCCTTTGAGTTGTGAACAAACAAGACATGAGAGGATGTTATCTTAAGCTCTGAGAAACACTACTGTACAATTTTCTGTAGCCCAAATAATTAGTTATTGATTAAAAAAAAATTAGGTCTGTCAAACGATTGAAATTTTTAATCTGATTAATCAGAGGGCCACTGTGGATCAATTTTGATTAATCACGATTAATACCCCTTCATTGTTTTTCGTGGGAGTAAAAATACACATGACAGAAGGTGATATATACACTTTACATGTGTTTATTTAAACTAAACACTGGTTGCAGGAGTAACAAGATATTTAAATAGTTAGTGTCACTCACTGAAGTCCAGTGAAGTCTTTATTTTATTTAAAGTTTCCTAGAGCCTGTGGATTTTCGTCATTATGGTGCTTCTTGATGGTGCTTTGTACAAAACATCTTGAGATGCAATTTGCAAAACCTTTGTAAAGCCCGTGTCCTCGACGATATTAATGGGTCTGCTGTTTTTTGCAATCCATTGTGTCAGTCAGTTTGTCAGACATAGACTTACTGAGGCCCTCTAATAAGTGATCTGGTCTGTCTTTATCTTTTTGCTCGATTATTAAGATATTACAGCAAATAATCCAACAAATGACTGCTGTGCTGAGGTTTGATTACATGTTTCTATAGTAACTAGTCTTCTGGGGTTGGACCAAGTTCGTGCCTTCGTATTTTCTATTTATTCAATATACACATAGTTTTACCTGAGATACACTCGACTGCAGTTGTGGGTAAGTATTTACACTAACAGCACCATAATATGACTTTGTTTAACAATGCTTGGGGAAGTTTTAGTGTCAGTAGGCTAACGGTTAGTTAGCTTTCCCTACGCTCCGCTGGCACTGCCGCCATTCGTACAAATATGGTTGCATCCTGTTTTTGGCTCCAACATGTTGTCCAAATGACACTAATATACAGTCTATGGCACAGACTCTCCTCAAAAAGTTGAGCCATTTCTGTTAATCTTTTGGTGTTTATGTTGCGTTTTGTTCTTTTTCTTCTTCTATCCTTCTGCCACATGAGCTGTACTGTGCTAGAGTGCCCCCACAATGTCCGGTGGCACTGCACCATTTTCAACTGTGCATTGTGCATGTGTTAATTGCGTTAACACTTTTAAACAAATTAATCATACAAATGATTTAATCTCAATTAACGCATAAATTTTGACAGCCCTAAAAAAAATTCAACTGATTAAGTTATAGTGAAAAGAGAAGGTAGTTGCAGCTTTAACTCCATGTCCCTGAATCACATACCAAAGGCCCAAGTTAAAGCAAAAACCTGGGAGTGGTTTACTGAAATGGAATACAGCTTTGGTGGATATAATCAAACATAAGCATTTTTTTCCCAGAACTCTGGTTGGTATCGACTGGGAGGCTTTTCTATTTATCACTCTAAATATAGATTTTTGACAAAAATCCACATTTAGTGTGACATCTCCTGTGGCAGGAAGCAGAACAAACAATACTGGCATGTGCTGAATGAAACCTGATTTAAGTCACTAGAGCTCACATTTCCTGTCCTAAATAGTTTAAAATAGTGCACTTTATTGTGGATAAAGTGTTTATGTGTATTCTGGTTTTGTTGTGATTAAGAAATGCAAGTTTATGGGCATTATAATCTGTTAAAACAACAAGCCCAGGGTGCTTAAGGCGTATGCACAGAACTGTATGTGAGGATGATTAGTGTTGATTATATTGTAGTCTTAATAGTGCCCCCTGACCAAGGCACTGCTGCATCTGGCCCTTGTCCCCTTCAATGGCAGCCTATTCCTCATAATGTGTAGAATGGGTGAAATGCAGAGAAGTCATCACAATGACAGTGTTATTGCACATTGCAGATTTTCCTCATAGTGTGCAGGAGTACTGACCCTGCATGTGATCTGTACAGTATTATATTTCTTGCCAATGCACAGCTCTACCAGTAGAAGATATTAAACCGTTGTAAATCAGACTGCATGTCATTGTTCATGTGTTTAGTCACAGTAGCCACAGACACACAGTTACAGATGCAGCTATAGATGTGAGGATAAAGATGCGTGTAACATTTATGACTTAAGGTGCAGATGAGGCTCAAGGGAGTTGATGTGAGTCAGTACGTAGTCACAGTTTTAAATAATTCAACATGTGTGTATGTACGTGTATATATATATAAATATAGTGTATATGTGTGTGTGTGTGTGTGTGTATGGGGGTAGTAAAGCTATGTCTCAGCACAGACTTATGCAATCAGTGGGCCTTCAGATCAGCTGGCAGTGTGTGCTGAGCGCCATGGCAACCTGTCTGTGTGTAAGACGTGTTAGTGAATGGAACAGTTCATAACAAAAAGATAAGCCAGTCGTCTCCATCAGCGTCATAAGCTAAATTAGCTCTAACGTATGTAGTGAGTAAAAAGAAGCTGATGTCACTACCCCAGTCTGTCCTCAGAAGCAGCTGCTCTGTTTAACTGAACTTCAACTGTCCACACATCCAGCCATGTTTGTTAAAAAAGCTGCCAGACGAGACAAGAAAATTCTTCAGCAGACATAATTAATGTCAGCACTGACATCGACGAGGTCTCAAAGGTTAAGCATGTGCAAATACATGCAAAATCACTGTTACATCACAAGAGGTTAGTCATCACTAGAGTGTTTTTAACAGCAGGTATTTTCTGGGCAAACTTCAAGCACAAATTCAGCCTTCTAATTATAATAGATTAATTTTCCATTAACTTAAATTGAGCATAGATTCTGAGGGGGAACCCCAAAAGAGAATTTTCATTTTGAAATATTTTTCACCTTCATTAGAGAGAAAAACCTCTGTATTCAAGCTTCACTTTAATATGTAGATAGCTTCCCCAATCCTATTCATTGTGTTCCTTTTAAATGTCTTTTGAAAATTTTATGCGTATCTTTGTTATTTATATTTTTTGTTCTTTCTTGCTTTGCTGAAAGTTTTTCCTTCTAATGAATGATGTATTTACAGTGGTTTTCCATCATTCTGTCTGAATTCCCCTGTTATTTGCTGCTCTTTTTTGTTTCATGCCTCAGAAAAGCATTATATAAGTTTTTATTCATCAGGATGTTCATTCACAGAGTTGTGGGTTTAGATAGTTTGTGTTATTCAGAGCAAATCCGGTGAATGATGCTCACTGGAAAGCCTGTGAAGTCGTGATAACCACAGGTCTCTGTGTTTAGTTTAGCTTTCGCTACGCTCTGACTGGATTCATCTGGCATTGTGATAAGAAGGTGAGGCTTAGAGTGTGTGTGTGTGGGGGGGGGGTGCGTGCATGTGTGTGTGTGTGTGCGTGTGTTCTCTCCCAGCCAATCTGACAAGCCTTCCAACTATTTACAAGCTCAGCCGATTCCTGCCTCACTTCATTAGCCCCGTCTATGAGACCACTGCTAAAATTAGTCCCCTGTGCAATGTGTAGCCCCTCCAATTCTGACACACTTACAGAAACCTCCCACACACACACACACAAAACTCACAAAGACCAGAAAACTTTTCCACTGCCAAGTCATGTTTTCCGCACTTTCCTGTTCCAAATGCTGTTCTGTAGACCTCACACCGTTGTAGTCAACACCAGAACAATTTGTCAGCAAGGCCTACTTTCTGTCTCTTTCACTCTCACACATCATGAACACACACAGAATGCACATAGAGCTTTGACTTATTAGGATGATTTATTCAAGGAAGATAAACGAAAGTTTTGGCTCATGGAAACATTAAGTCATTTGTATATTCATGGCTTTGGCATTTCATTCCTATTAAGGATATTAACCCTTTCCTCTCCTAACTCCAGGCATTGTGTGGCTGCACAGTTAGCGTTCCCACGCTGGAAAACCGTGTCATCTCGCTCCCCTGTCATGACATCATCAAACCAGGGACGGTGAAGCGACTAAGAGGGGAAGGCCTGCCTTTTCCCAAGAATCCGTCACAGCGTGGTGACCTCATCGTGGAGTTTTCAGTCCGATTTCCTGACAGGATCCCCCCTCAGTCCAGAGAGATTATCAGACAACACCTGCCCCAGTCATAAGAAGACTCACCTCCCACCACTTTTCCACCATGTACTCCAGAATTAAGGCCCCAACTCAAAAGCTAATCTTTTACACTCCTTTATCCACTGTAGGTACCTCCACCAGTCCCCTTGTCCCGTATCAATGCACATAGCATCAAACAGCCATTATTAGTAGGTATGTCAGAGAGGATGAAGGAAGAATGTCAACAGGAGTGGCCAATCAGGATGTAATTATTTGTTTATCTTGACTTTCGGCCCTGACACACAAACACCCAAGCAGGGAAGCCATGCTGAGGATGGAGTCAGCACAACTGTGGCTTTTACCTGGAACTTTTTTTCTTAACTGTTTTTTTATTATGGATTTGTTATTGGTTTTATATCGTGTCCAACTCTCTAATCCTTGTCTTTTTGTGATAGGATGCAGGGTAAGATTTTATAAAATGCTGTTTTGTCCCAGGATTTTCATTTCCAAAGGAGGTTCCATAGGATTATTTATTTTACCTTGAGTGTACCAGCAGCTTCACTGTGTTTAGTGTGTACACCTCTTGCTTTCTCATGCTTTCAACTGATAAAAGCACCATGCTAGATATCTATAGGGTGTTAACTGTTTACTATGATCTGTGTCCCCAAAAAATCAAGTTGTATTCTGATGCCACAATGCACTTAAGTTCCCGTATTATTCCAAATAGTGTTAGCATTTCTCAGTTGAGTCAGAAGATGTGGGAATGACAATCACATTTTGAAACAGCAGTGTAAGCTTGGATTACACAATCTGCACATAACATGGGTGCTTTCCCTTCTGAGCCTGGGGGCTACTCTGACAAAAAAAACAGCCAGGCTCTGAGTCTGAGGGACATTGAGGTGCCTTAGCCCTGTGTCATACCGCATATGTGAAAAAACACACAGATCACACACTTTAATATGTACAACCAGCCATGTTACATGCACAACAGACAATGCCCTACGCTGTGTCAGAACAGTTCAATCTGGAGCTGGTTATAATGGGAACTGTAAGCAAGCAATTTAAAATCTATCTCCATTTTTTACTGTATGTAAGTAAGAACAATGTACAATTTTTAAGAAGACATTTGATAGCAGACTGATCAATTTTGCCAGTGCATCCCTGTAAAGTGCCGTACAGTACAGGTTGGATTTCCCAGAGGGATGTTAGCATGAAGTTAGTAGCTGAAATTCACAGCCAATCACTGAGGTTCCTCTGGGGAAGCCATCTTTGTTGTGTATATTCTGCTTTCCTTCGTGCCACTTGAAGGCCATGTCTCGGTGCTACTGTGAGCAGTTCCAAAAATAGACCACTTTGATGTCTACTTTTGGTTTCATTCAGTCCTCAGTTCATGTTTTGATAACTGCTTATGTCATCTTAATGTCTGTATATTGAACTTTCATTGTTTTTCAAATAGAAACCTCTGTTTAGGAAATCGGTTTTGTATAATTGAAGCAGCTGGAAGAGGCCATGAAAACTCTCCAGCTCCTCCATTAGTAGTTTACAGTAAAGATCAAATGTATGTATGAGTATGGTTTAAGCAGACAGTCCTAATAGTTCATATATATCCTGTATATCATGTGTGTGGGGAAATGTTTGAATGCAACAAATTGATAAATGCACTTTTATATCACAGAAGATGGTGAAAACTATGAAATGATCAGAGAGACTTGAATGATGTGTCTGAGTGTGTGAGCGTGCGGTCTCTTTGAGCCTCCAGGGACACAGACTGTGGCTGAAACCAGAACATGTGCACATGTGCTGCTGCTGCTGAAAGACTGACTGCCACTGCTAATGTGCATTTGACAATATTTATGACCTTTTCAAAATGGCAACAAATAAACCAAATGTGTGAACTTCACAATTTGTGTCATTACTTTTGTTAAACTCTACTGCAACACACAAGTCCAAAATGTACTGTATGAACCGTTAACGCCTACAGATCAGAAATGCAACAACGTATAACCATGTGTATAAGGATATGAAGAACAGGGGGTTTCATATTCCATGCATACTGTACATCATATTATAAAACATCTCAAACGTCCTAAAAATGACCATGGGAAAAACCTGTGTTTTTAATTTTATCCGAGTTCAGTTAATTGGTGCTGATTAAACTAATAAAACTCCATGCACGTGTTTCTACAGCATCTGTGCTCCATGCAACACATGACTTAGTTTTGCAAGCAAAACAAAAACAATGGGAGGGAACTTCTTGTAGTGGAATATGTCAGTGTGCCTATAAGCATACAGTACATCATTACTTTGTGACTGCTTGTATTCAGAACTACATCTCTGTTTCCAAAAAAGCTGATTTACTGTGCAAAATGTGAATAAAAGCATAATGTGGTAATTAACACTGAAACCCCATGTTTAATTCACAATAGCACAAAGATAACATATCAAATGCTGAAAGTGGGACATTTCTTTTTGTATTACATGCCCATTTTGGATTTGACTCTAGCAACACATTTTAAAGGCAAAAAAAAAGGAATAAAAAGACAAATATAAGAAAGGAATTCTTAATTTTTGGGGAACTTACTTTATTTAAGTCTCAAATTGTTGCACACCATAAACATTGTTTTGATTTGTCCTGTTCATAAAGCAGAACATGACTTTTACTTTGAAAACCTTTGTGTGGAATTCTGCATTTAGACGCATATTAATGTTATGCACACTATCAGTCAAAGTTCGGACTCATCTTTTCCTTCAGTGTTTGTTCTTTATTTTATTATTTTCATCATTGCACATTCATTCTGAAGACATCCAAACTTTGAAAGAATATGCATGGAATTATGTACTAAACAAAAAACAACAACCCAGAGCACGTCATATATTTTAGATTGTCCAAAGTAGCCACATTTATCTTTGATGACAGCTTCACACACTCATGGCATTCTCTCATCACATTCACAAGGTAGTCACCTGAAACGGTTTTCAGTTCACAGGTGTGAGTTGTCATGAGTTAATTTGTGCCATTTCCTGCCTTCTTAAGAATTTCTTTTGAAATCAGTTGTCTTGTGCGGAAGAAGTCAATAGCCCTATTAGTGCTACTACAACTATTGTACAAATCTATATGATGAAAAGAGACAGTCAGTTAAAGGTGCAGTCTACAATGTTGGGAATCTAGCTTTTAGCTGGTTGTTTGTAGCGGACCTGCCAATAACACGGATCACAATCGCATAGGTGCACAAGCTGATGCTCTCACTCACAGAGTTGAAAGCAGTAGTAGTGGTGGAGCTAGCAACTGTAGCTTCTATACACAGGATGATTGAGAAAAGACGACCTGCATTTCAGATTCCTTCAGCATCTGGTACAGGTAAGATAAGACCAGACATATTTGCTTGACAACTGTGAGGTTGTAAGCCAAGTTGACTGGCAGGTCGCCTGTTTAATCATTTATATCAGTCCACCATGAACAATTGGTTACTAGCTAGTTTGTCAATATCGTAGACAGCACCTTTAAGTAACGAGAAAAGACAGTTCATTATAACTTTAACAGTCCCAGGAACAAAGACCAAGAACTACTGCTGCAGCAGAGGATATGTTTATAAGAATTACCAGCCTCAGAAAATGGGAAGTTACTTTCATTATAGCAATTAATGGACTTGGCAACTGCACTTTGGGACACATTCAAAGTTCTTGAGAATTTTCAGATTGACTGACCGTTTCTTAAAATAATAATGGACTCTCATTTCTCTTAACTGAGTGTTTCTTGTCATAATGGTATGTAGTTGTAGTAGCACTAATAGGGCTACTCATAGTGATGTTACGAGATGTGCCGAGGCTTCGAAGCATGTGTCAAGTAACGGAGAAGGTGTTTCCGCGAAGCACCTATTGAGGCTTGCTACATTCAGGGGAGGAGCCGAAAATGATGACGTCCAAAGCCTCACTGCCCTGCTGTACCATGTGACTGCTTCAGGACGTGGTTCAGATTTGTCAAGAGGTTTGACAGCGCTATAAACCTGTCCGGCGCCGTTCAATATGTGGGTTTTTGTAGGAGAGTTACGGTCAGTTCAGAGTGTGGATAGAATTTTGCTAGTTTGGATTCCAGAGTTTGGATAGTGTTTAAGATAGTTTGGAGAGTTTAGAGAGAGAGAGAGTGAGAGATAGAAGAATCTTATTCCCTGAGAACAATGTGGACATGCAGGACAAAAAAAGTTCCCACTAACCTCTAAATGTTTTTTCACCTAAATATTAAATGAAAAATTAAATATATGAGCTGCCTCTGACAGCAGCTGCATTAAACTCTTATGAAAATGAGTGCATCATATTTACTGATGGCATGGAAAGTAACTTTATTCAATTCAGTGCAAAAGAACACTCAAACCACACTAATTGTAATAGCTTGATTTTACTCAATTTTGCCAGTAGATGGAGGAGTAGAGCAAATGAAGCCTCATGAAGCTTTGCACTGGACTGAACCAAGTTGATGAAAAGCTTCAATGCTTCATGAGGCTTCATCTCGCCATCACTAGCTATTGACTCTTTACCCAGCCTTCTTCTGTACAAGACAGCTGGCACAAATTAACTCTTGATGAGGCACACCTGTGAATTGAAAACCAACAGACCAACTGAACAAATTGACATAACTTGTTAGACTTGGTCTGAATTCAACATATACCAAAACTTAAAAGTATTGGTTATCATTGTTGTAAGTGGAAATGTGTAGCATATTTGTATTCATAAAAGTCATGCGTGTTGCTTCTATAAGGTTACTGTTGAATGAATTGTATAAAAATTCAAATCATTTTGCATTCCAAGTATCAAATTTTGTTACTTCAGAAACAATAAGTAAGAAATATGATTGAAACAGACCAAATAGATGGTGATTATGACACAAAGTATGTGTGATATACCTAAATTTTGAAAATAAAATTTACTGGGTTACAGTCCTTGCACCATCTTGAAATGTCGCAGACTGAAAGCCCATAGAATACTCTTTCTGGAGATGGGGTCATTTCATTGATATAGCTTGTCATACCTCTGTTATGGGGGGATAAAATATAATCAGAATTATTTTTCAGTTTTGTACTACTAATTCCAACCAAAATGCAATTCAGATACCTCCTTAATTACTTTTTCAAAGACAGTTGAAACACCTCTATTTAGTCATTTACCAAACATTTTGTTTGAATTTTGTGTAACAGGCCACTCAATTTGGGGGTTTAAAAAAGTCCGCAATTTTTTTTTGAGATTTCACAACATTACAACAAAGTCGGTATCAACACATGCACCTTACAAATGTACATGTAGAATTTATCGGTAGCAATCGTAATTTACTGAAAATTTTAAGTTTCTAGCTTCAACACATTTTGAGATAATGAAGTCTAAACTTTGCTGCAGATGTGGATGTTGTGTAAATGTACTAAAAATCAGACATGGGGTACCATGTTCAAAGATTTTGTTTTTTTCTCTGGATGTATTAGGTACAGCAAGCTAAAATTTTGGCTGAGTTAGTTTAAGTAGTTACTCTTTATGTGGCAATATTTTGAAGCAGATCTGAGATGGTCGAGCACAAGGCTTTCGTTGAATTGATATGAAATGACCCTTTGAGTTTCATAGAGTTTGGATATTTTCCGCGGGTTTTATTTACAGATGAACAGATGAAGGCAGACTTTGACCTGAGCCTGTTCAAATCCAGATAGATGTGTTCAGCAGTTCACAGGGTTGACTGCCACAGGATCCCAGGTAGGAACTGAATCTGAACACAAGGTTCAATGAAAAGTTTAAAAAAACAAAAACATTAAGCGCAGTAATTTAGTACCCTGCAGTTGGATCAGGGGCAGTCAGAGCAGGTGATCTGCGTTAAAAGACTGATCATGTGAAACAGCTGAAGTGTGTGTCACATGGGGAGGATATACCAGACAATTAGTGAAGCATAGGACGGCAGCAGTAACACCACACTGTGACTAATGCCACAGAACTGTATCAGCTATTTCTGGCAATAAGGCTTGGTTCACACCGGGTTTATATTTCCACTGAAAGACGCTTTTCAGATCCGAGCATTGAAATGACAACAAAAAGCAGGTCACTGAGTGGTAACACTGTTTACATTTAAATACTACAGCTCTGTGGTCATAGAGATGATTGCCATGTTATGGGTTGGGTGATGATTATTCATTTTTGTTCATTTTATTTCTTACTTTGTTCGCTTTTTAAAATGTATTTGTTGCTCTGGTAATTTTTGTTTGTCTTGACTATTTTTTACATTTTGTTTCTTTTATTGTCTTGATTATTCATTTCTGTTCATTTTTTTCATTGTCTTTATTTTGTAATTTTTATGGTACTTTTATTAATCCTTTTTGGCAGTCTTTGCAGATTCTTCTTAGATTTTGTTCTATTTGTTTATTATTTTGCTCATTTAAACAATTTTCTCTGATTTTGATCATTATTTTGTTCATTTTTATGTACTTTAGTCATTATTTCTGCTTCTTTTTGTTCATTTGTGGATTGTTTTAAGTTTGGTTCATTTCTTGATTACTTTCTTCATCATTTATTTATTTATTTATTTATTTATTCATTCATTCATTATTTTCATTTTGATTCACTCTCTTAACTGTTAGCATTTTTTCCTTCATTTTAATTTATTTGTGGGTATTCTCTCCATGTTCTTGAATGCTTTATTTTGTTTTTATTTCATTTTAATTTGATCAGTGCATTTTTGATAATTTTTGCTTATTTTATTATTTTTTTAATTTTCATTCATAGTCTTGATTTTCAACTTTTAAATTTTCATTGTGGATATTTGGTTGATTTTCCTAAATATTTTGTTTCTTGCAATTTTGTTCATTACATTGTTCGTGTTTTTGTTCATTTTGTTACTTTTTATTCACTGTCTCTTTCATTTTTTTTTCTTTATTTTTGGTCATTTTTTGTATTATGTTTTGACTGTCTTGACTGCCTTGTTAATTTTGTGGCTATTTTCTTCATTTCTTTGTTTTTCATTTTTCTTATTTTGTTCATGTTTGTTCATTTCCTTTAACGGCGTGAAGTCTAGAGTATAAAAATCTACGTTATGTGGATTTTTGAGTTTGGGTCCAAGGAGACACCAGGCTTTAAGCCTGTGAGAAACGCTGCTATAGAGTACACATTACGTGAGCTGTGGTTAATGAATTCAAACGTCAATGATAATCAGTAACAGACTATTAGGACTTAGTACATAGTCATGATGACTGTTCCAGTTGTGCAGAGTCTACATATGAACAGACCAAACCCCATGTGCTGCTGTCTTGTCTGTCTGTCTGCTCGTCAGCTTTGGACCATGAGCACCTTCGTCACTCTGTCCACAGGGCAGAAGATGCCCCTGGTTGGACTGGGTACGTGGAAGAGTGCTCCAGGGCAGGTACAGATCACCACCTTCTTGATTAGTTTTGGATTAGTTTGCCAATTTTTATTCATTTTATTGATATTTTGTTTAGGTTTTTGATAACCATTTTCTTGATTTTTCTGCCCATTTTAATTATTCTGTTGACTATTATGACATTTGCTATTCCTCTTAATATTTTTGCTACTTTTTTCATGAGTTTTTCCTATTTTGCTGATTTTTGCTTTTTTCTTTTATTCATATTTTGTTTAAGTTTATGCTAATTTTTGCAAACTGCTGCTTTGATGATTACACTGCTAATGTTTATTTTGTTTATTTTTGCCATTGTTTTCTAATATTGTTGATATTTTAATTTCTTCTTCATTTTGTTGATTATTTTGCTAACTGTTTGTTTTAACAGTTTGTTGCTTTTTGTGTTTTTTGTTGCTTGTTTACCAAATTATTCTATTTTCATAATTTAGTTTTTCTGATCATACTGTTGTTTGTTTTGTTGATTAGTTTTACATTTTCCACACCTTAATATTTTTCTTCAGTTTTTTTATTTTGTTGATAATTGTGCAATTGTTTATTTTATTGATATTTTGATTTTTTTTGCTCATTATTTTACCATTGTCTGTTCATATTGTTATTCATATTGATATCTTGCTCATTTTGTTCTTCATTTTTCCATGTTAATAATTCTGCTTAGTTAATTTCATTTTGTTGAATGTTTTGCCAGTTTATGTTCATTTTACTGATATTTTGTTTATTTTTGCTTATTTTGTTGTTTTGTTGATTATTTACTTGATTTTAACATTTTTTGTTCATTACATGTTTCATGATTTTTCCAAATCAGAATGAGAAAAACCTCAATGTCCCCTAAGGGAAGTTTGTGTTCCATTGCTCCATCACAGCAGAAAAGCACAAAGACAATTAAATCAAACAAAATACACATACAGTATGAATATAGTATAAAAGCTCAACTATTAAACATAGTTTGAGTGAGTTTAAAATGAATGTAACTGACAGTTGTAAATGTATGTTAATTTTTGATGTTTGTTCATTTTGGTGACAATTTTCAAGGTAAATTTTTTTGTTAATGATCATTTAGTTTTTGAATTTTTTGGTTGTGGTGTTTTTGTTTACAGTATGCTGGTCATTGTCTGTTGTATTTGTTAATTCTTGATCTAATTGTTGAAAAAATGTCTGGTGGCAGTTTGGATTTGGTAAGTGTGACTCGGGTTCATGTGATTTCAGTCGGGGAAATCTGTGCATAACTCTGTACAAGTTGAGACTGAAAGTGCAATAAAATCGACTTTTTTCACCGAGTTGTGTCCCTCACTGCACACAGTCATTTTTTTAGTTGCTTGCATCTGTATTCAGGTGAAGCAGGCAGTGCTATCAGTGGTGGACTGTGGCTACAGACACATTGACTGTGCTGCTGCATACAGTAATGCAGTGTTTTTCAACCAGTGTGCCG
>JAQQAE010000588.1:0-31601 GCA_029823295.1 Pseudamia nigra
CCTCGTCTCCTTCAACGGCACAAAATTGCCCATTTGGAGTTTGCATGAGACCAAACATGGGACATTGAAAGGTGGAACAAAGTTTTATTCTCTGATGAAAAAAAAATTAACCTTGACAGTTTTGATGGCTTCCAATGTTACTGGCTTGACAAGGAGATTCAACCTGAGATGTTTTCGACACCGCACAGTGGAGGGGCACCATCATGATCTGGGGGGCTTTTTCCTTCAATGGAACGATGGAGCTTCAGGTTGTGCAGAGGTGTCATACGGCAGCTGGCTTTGTGGAGATGTAGCAGGAGGCATCGCTCATGACTGGAGACCATCGTCTGTGTGGTAATGACTGGGTTTGTCAACAGGACAACGCTGCAGTTCACAATGCGTTACGTGCTGTAACCTTCTGTGACTTTCTGCCTTTGTTCAGGAAACTTCCTTACCCAGTGGCTGTACAAGTACTTTATTTTGAAAAATCTTATATTGGCTGAAGGAGCAGTCATCAAAACATTCATTGCTTGTTTTGTTCTAATTTTGTGAGTGAATTCTCAGATATGAATACAATCACAGCCTGTACATTAAAACCTGTGACACATTTACTGTTTCAATATTCTGTAAATTAATCAGTAAGTTGACGAATTACAGAAGCATGAAGCATGTGTGCTGCTTCAATAGTGCATGAGATAGTTATACTGTTTAAATCGGTAACTTTTTCATGTTTTCTAGTTGTTTCAGTCATCTGATTTGTAAGTATAGCTATTGTCCATTAGATGGCAGTATTTGAATACGTTCTGCTAAGGTTTTCTACAGCCCTGAGAAAGAAATGGTAACGTGACTTCAGCTAAGTATCACCTGATAAAACATTCAACATTCAAAGAGTTTGATTTTTTTATGTGACAAATATACATTGACAGTTAAAGGCAAGCTTTTCAAGACATTTTCTTTTGACTGAATTCTTAGTATTAGACAGACACATTCACAAAACAAGAAAAACTGAGCTGGAAGAATAAATGTGTCTAGTGTCTTGTCTTCTCAGAAATGCATGCCTATTTTACTGCTTTTTTAAAGTCTGTTTTGAATTTTACTGTAATGTATACTCTTTGTATATATTAGGGAATATGTAATGTTTCAAGAAATATTCATTTTTAAAGTGCATGAAGTTTCACGGAATAGGGAGACTTTCTCTTTTGATCCATAGTCATTGATTAGAATCTAAAGAAATCTAAATTTGAATAGGTATGGCCACTGATTGCCTTTATAAGTATCTGGAGACAGACTGAATCCAAAATCCCCTTGATGTGTTTTCTCTACTTTAACTGCAAACACGTTTTTCCATGTTATGAATTGGATGCAAGAACAGCTTTAAAGACAGTTGTCTAAAACAGGGGATTTCTTTGCATTCCGAATGAATGGCACTTAGCTGCATGGCTAAATCTAATTGGTTGTGAAGGCTAAGCACCCCCTGTCTTTCTACCATTGACATTGATTAGGATTTTCTAATACTGTGCCTGAGGGGGCCTAAGTCGATCCAATTACTGTCGGCTGCCATCATTACTGTGACATGACCCCGAGGGCCCTTTCACTTTGTCTCCACTGAAGATCTGGTGTGGACAATTAATGCCAAGCAACCTGCCTGCTTTGATGACTTAAAGATTGGCCATGGTACGTCTCTACAAGCCTCTGCCAGGCTCTGAGGTTAGACTGAGTGCATCTTTTAGTGGTTTCTGTCAATTGGTCTCATTCAGAGAGATTGTTGGATCTTAGCTTAAATTCATCTTATAGTTTATTAAGAAATTAAGAAGTACTGTAGACTATAGGTTCCAATTTTCACCAAGCACTGTAGATTCATGGCTTGTGTGTATGTATGTGTGTGTATTTCTTTACTTTCTCAAAGTAGAATGTGTTCTAGTGTCATTAATAATTGTAGTGAGCCACTTCGGTAAAACTGGTTTTGCTAACAGTGATGGAGATGTGGAATTCTGATGAAAAACAATAAATATCAGTATAGTATTTGACTGATAAAGAGAAATTACTGGGAAAATCTCTGAAACTGGACCCACATCCACAAGAAAAGGATGTGAGTATTTATATGTATGGCATGGGTGATGATTTATAGAATTTTTTTTTATCTAATCTGTGCTTGTGCTGTGTTTTTTTTAATATGATATGACCTGTACACAGCGAAGTGATTTTATTTAACACTTTCTGTAAAATATTCTATTAACGGTGTTCTAATAATTCTTGGCAAATGTCATTTAAATGGTTTCTCTGAGTGTATTTGTTTGCATAATGTAATGGTGTAACAATGATGTCGCAGCACTCTATAAACTTGACCTGAAGGGGCATTCCATCTATTTGTCATCTGCTGAATACTGTGATTGTGATTGTTTGCAGACATGGCGGCCACTTCACTGAAGCTTTGACTTTATCGTTGGTTAAAACAGACTTCTAGTGGCTTTTGAGCTTGTTCCACATGACAGACCACTTGAGGATACTTATCCATTCAGTGGTATGTCAAAAGCCAAAGGACAAAACTTATTATGGACTTAAGGATTTAGTGTTGACACTAAGCAGCGTAATCTAAAAAAGTGCAAATGGAAGTGACTAATTCTGCAGGTGTTTCACTAAGAATGTACACATTTATGGACACAGACACAGGCAATTTATTTCACCAGTGACCGATGCAAACTCCCATTGAGTGACAGTGCAAATCCATGCAGAACCGGACTGTGCAAAGGCATAATTGATAAGGGAATTCTTTCAACAACATTGCCACACAGTGTAATCCGTCAAACACAGTGTAGATATAACATGTTTTTTGTTTGGGATTGTGCTCCTTACGCTTAGTAATCCATGGTAAAATTGTGCAGAGGGCTATCAAAAAGTTTACATTATGGCGCACTACTACATATTGTAGATACTATATACAATAGTTGAAAACGATGGTGTCTTCTCCTCTGTATGTGCGTGTGTGGGGGGAGGAGGGTGCGTTGTCATTTTTTTTTCTTGTTGCCTAAGTCTTAATTGAATAAGTGGTGTGAGAGTTGGCTTCAGCTGAGCAGACACACCGGTGTGCCACTCCCCTGATAGGCAAAGTGTTAAAAAGAGGGGGGGAAATGCAGGACACTCTTATGTCAGAGCTCTCAGGGAGGCTGCATGCGTACAGATCTGACTTTTATATTCTGAGACTGCTAACCTACTGTTGAGATACATATCCTACAGAGATGTGCCTGGAGGACATTAAATAGTGTACTGTTCTAAAACCTGTTCAGTACAGCTGCAGTATCAAGATCTAAACCTTTGTTGTTGTTTTTTCCATTACTTGATAAACAGAACCCTTAATTATTTTAAGTGACACATTCATTTTTAGAGAAGACATCAGATTAACTCGTGTTTTTTTGTAATATTCATATTTAAAATAGCAGATTGTTACAACTGGAGGTTGTGGTTTATGACGTGCTGTATTTTCTGGTTTATTTAAGTCATTCTTTCTGCCATATGTGCCATTCAGACATTTGATGTCTTCTGTGGGCCATAGATCCCAGATGCCCTGGTTGAGTCTATAAATTAGTGTGACTAGAGATCTTTGTCTCCTCTCACACACTTAATCCACCTGCTGTGTCTTTTCACAGAGATGCAGCTTGGAAAGAAGGTAAGTCATTGTAATATTCATACACAACAAAAAGGGATTGTCAGAAAAAAGCCCAGAGTGTTAGTGGAAAATGGATCATGTTTATGTCTTTGCTCCAGCGACAGTTGTTGCTTCAGGCATTTTATTTTCCATCCAATTCTCATGAATATCATATAACAATAATGCCTTAAGGAACTCTGTGTGTATGTGTGTGTGTGTGGGTGTGTGTGTGTGTGTGGGTGGGGGGCGTGAATGTGTGGGTGTTTTTTTCTTTTTTTTTTAATTTTGCACAATCAATGGTCAGTCAAAGGTCAAGGTCACTGTGACCCCCACAAGATGCATTTTTGGCCTTAACTTAAAACTTTATACACTAATCATCACCAGAGGTGGATAGTACTCAAGTACATTTAGTTCTTTACATGTACTTGAGTAGTTTTTTCCAAATAAAAGAACTTCTGAGCAGAATACTTTTTACTCTTACTCAGTTACATTTGTGATGAAAAATATACTTCTACTTGGTTCCATTTGGCTATAGCTCAATGAGTAGGAGTATAAAAAATACATTTAAAAAATGAACAAAGATGTGTTACAATGCATTATATCATGCTGTAATAAATTCCATAATATGAAGTTACTCACTATTTGAGTAGTTTTGTATAGGATACTTTTTTACTTAAAGACTCAGTTTATAAAAACTCATTGGAATAATAAAGTAACAATACTTTGGCTTGAGTAGTAATTCTGTATACTCTACCCACCACTGATCGCTATGAAGTCGTTAATAAGTTCCATTTATGTAGACAGGCATGGATGTGAACTGTCAGAGGAGGCACACAATTCCATGTGGAAATTGTAGTGCCGTTTTTATAAAGGAAATATATAATTTTTTTGTAGCTATTTTTCACATTACACGATTTATAGTGATACGCCCACACATTCATATTCACACACAGACACAGACATGCTATCCTCCCAGGAAGTCACTGCTGATGGACACGATATTATCAGGACCATACTCCTGTGACAGATTGCAGACGAGGAACCAGCTCAAACAGGATTACAAATGAGAAAATCAGAGACAGAGGGGGAAGTAAAAAGAAAAAAGGGTGTAAAAAAAGAGCAACTCCCAGGGATCTGGGTTCTGTGAAACTGAACATTCCCTGTGAACTCAGCACTGGATGTATCTCTGTTCACTTGTTGTTGATAATGCACAGTCACTGCATGACAAAGAAACCATGTAGTGTTTAGTATTACATAATCATAAATAGAATGTTGGACTACAATGGGTAAATATTAACCTTGGATTTGTAGCGCATTCTAGTGCTTTCTAGTGTAAATTCAGTCCTGTCACTGCTGCCTGAATTCTTTCAAGATGCTGGAGATGGAAATCATTAAAGTCAGATTTCATGTAGAGAATAAAGTGATGTACTGTGGTGGGTATGTCTATATTTCTGTTGCTGCAAAGAGCCCACAGTATACTAACTTTTTGGCTCAATGTTACATAAGGGATGTCTCTGTGTGGGGTGCGCTAGAACTATTGTGCCTTCCAAGCAGTGTCTTACAACCACAAAATAGGGGTTTAAGAAATTTGAGACATTGCTGTGATGATGCTGGCTGTGTGTGGCTCCTTGTTGTAATGACAAATATGAAAATAGGGACCATTTTCTGCTTTTTCCTGCTGACGGATGAATGCGGAAATAAATGCTGTGTGTCTGCCTCATGTGTGCGTCCCATTTTTCTTACTTAATATCAGAAGACATTATGAACAGCCCTAACTGTCGAACTTTTTTATTTATCACGCATAGCCGCTACTATAATGAACACTTTGTTTCAGGGTTAATTTAGCTCGCTTATCTACCAGAGCAGCTGGCCCCAGTATTTAAATGGACCGGAACTGCTGCTGATTATCTCTGGTGTAAAGCACTTCTGAAGGCCTTCCAAATGTAAACCATATTACACCATCACTAAATAAATCTCTTACATTACAGGGCACTGTGTGTAGTGATGTAATTTGTCGTCACTGCACCAGTATAGTCACTTTTGATGTATCCTATGATGGGAAATGATGCAAAGTTTCAGGAATAAGGGTCTAACAGTGAAGCAGAATAATACGTACAGGTAAAATCAAAATAATTAACCCCCACACACAACACACATACTGTACACCAGCGTGAACATTTGGGTTTTTTTAGTGCATACTAGTTTCATTTAGAAACAATAAAATATTTTTATTTGCCAAAAAACTTTTATTTTATTATTTTAGAGAATAAAAATGACCAGGGTGAATATAATAGACCCCCATTAGAAATGACTTTTTTTTCAGGCATAGAACAAAACAACCACTCGTTGACTGAGTAATGGTCTAAGTGAGTGAACTAATGTTCAAACTGAATATTTGATCAATATTCACCTCACAAAGGATTTGAGGCATCACTTTCCAATGTCTTTCAACTGAATTGAGGTAATTTTTTCTATACAAATTGGAAAAGCTCTTACAATTAAGAGATCCAGTTCTCAAAAATTGAAGGTCAATCAATCAACCAATCCTGGGTAGCCGTTGGTACCATTTGAATTGATATGCTGTCATATTTAATTTGCTGTTAATGAGTCAGCAAGTTATTATGAATAGTTATTATACAGTCACCCTGTTGAATATTTGCTGTGCCATGGTGATCAGCTCCCCTCTTTACTGTTGCTCTTAACCCAAGTCCCTCAACGTGAATATTCAAAAAGGTTCTTTGCTTCTTTATTTCATTACAAACTATAGAAGAGTTTGTCAAATTCAACCACGCTGAAGGCATTCAATATGGCAACCACTCATTCCCTATGGAAAGCTCCTCAGTGACAATTTTTGAATTGAATTGAACTTTTATTTAACCAGGTAGGTCAGTTGAGAACCATTTCTCATTTACAATGACAACCATTCATACCTAGGGGCAATTTAGAGTGACCAATTAACCCAGCACATGTTTTTGGTTGTGGGAAGAAGCCAAAGTACCCAGATAAACAATAAGGCCAAAAAAAAAAAAATTGACTTCCACTTTACTTATGCATTATGCAGTCCACTGCGCTCGTACGTAGGGTTGCTGTCGTTCCCACGTCGCTCTTGCCCCTGCGCTTTCCTGCTCGTCCAGTGGCTGCTCAGACTGTTCACCGCATGTGATGTCACAGATTTTAAAATCTTATTTTTGAGCATTTTGCTAATTTAAAACATTTCTGGTGATATTAAATGTTGGGCATTCATGCACAACTGTAAGTTTCCAATAAATTTTGTTTTTAGCTCACTGCTAGCTACTGATTGAAGTGCATGTGTTTTTGAATTGAACGAAAGATTAGGGCACATAGGATGTCCAAGACAAAGAACGTTACGGATGCCCATACACAGCAAAAACTTATGTAGACATTCAATAAATTGAACAAATCCACCAGCTCACACTGCTCTCTCAGTAGTTTCTTGCCCAAAAACAAATCACAGTGCTTGATCACCCCATTCACGTGATCTGGCACCATGTGACTTTTTCCTAAGATCAAATCTGTGTTAGAAGTTAACAAAAGAATGGCAGAAGTTTGGAGACACGTCCAGAGAAGACCTACTGCACTGCTTTGATCAGTGGAAGACGTGAATGCAGCCATGTGTTGATGCTGAAGGAAAGTGTATTGAAAGAGAAAGACTGTGAAATGTTTGTATAATAAAATTGTATTACCGCATTAATCTTCTTTTTGAATTGCCAAGCCTTGTATGTTTAATTTTAACAATACAAGCTTTGTGTAGTTCATATATATCTTTAGTAACTTTATAATAATATATAAATCCGATTATATACTGTATGTGCAGTGGTGTATATTTGTGCAGGTGTCACAAATGTAACCTGCAACGCACTGCATTCATCCCAATCATGAAAATACACCATTTATAAAAAAGTCAATATTTCAGAGCTCCTCATGTTTTACACATAATGGATGTTACGCTCTACAATGTTAGAAACACACACTTTCCATTAACTCATTAAGAATTTGTGTTTTATTAAGGATAATGTCATAAGCTGAGGTTTTTACTGGGCATTCTGAGTAGCTGTGGCCATATGTAAGCACATCTTATGTGGAAATCTGAATTTAGTGTCTGTTAGATCCATATCTGCTTTTGCCTGGAAGACAGGAAACATGCACCATCTTTTATGACTCCTATGGATAAATAACGATGGGCTGAAACCACGAATGCTGAGGAAAGGATCACATATCTTTTGACGTTGTGATTCTTTTGACTGTTCTTTGGATATAGTCCAAGTCTTACATGGTGTTCACAGTGGTAGAGGTGGCCCCTGAAATAAACAGGAAATACATCATCCACACAGTTTGCCCACGGGAGGAGAGGAGTTTCCTGTATATGAGGAATTATGGCCATCATGCGATGCCTAAAGCTGCTCTGTGCTTGCTGCATGTCTATGTTATGCACATGATTATGGACTGTTAAGCCCTCAAACTTCACATATGAATAGCTCTGGGGTTTGACCTCTGCTTGTAGTATATATTAGAGATGAAAGTGCAAAGAAAAGCAGCACAATAACTGAATTTATAATTCAATAATATTTGGCAGACAATGATGGAAATAATAAATGGGCCATTCTTTCCATTGTAAATATTCGCATGCTGAAATTCACCGAAAATATGTTTGTTAAGCCTTCTTTGTGGAAAGATTGTTGTCACAGTTGGACATCGTTATGGAAAAAGTCACCGCTCACTGGGTTTCCTTAATATCCAAGAAAAGCAAAGATCTTCTCTGTACCAAAGAGAAGCACTTGTGTTTGATCTTCTCTGCTGAACCCATTCTGTGTTTAAACACCCTACAGTTACTTTCACACAAATATTTATATAAGTCATCAGCAAGTTAGGAACAGTAAGTTCATTCACATAAATGTTTTTGTTATTTTTCCTCTTATGATTGTCCTTAATTATTAGGTTTCTGTAGGTGTCACAAAGACTTTAAAACACTTTAAATGCCTGCTCAACCATATGTTAGAGCATAATGTTATTTCTTATGTATTTATTTATATTTTTATTCAATTTATATTTTATGTCATTCATTTTTTGTTCAATTTTGTTGCTTATGTTGTTCATATTATGTCATGTTAAATCACATTAAGCAGACAGTTACAGGATTAAGACCTTTTTAAGATGATTATTAATGCAACATAAGGTACATTTAATGTCTAAACTAGTAAAAGGTATGCAGGATGTCAAGAAAAATATGTTGATGAGACATTGATGATGTTCCCATTGTCAGTATAAAATGATACTGGTTGACAGCAGGTGTAGCAGCAATTATATTCAACAACTACCACAAAATGTGATAGAAATGTGAAAAGAGCAGTATTAGGTACGTTGTAATTTGATAAAACAACTTCACCACCACTATCCCACACCCACACTTCAACTGTTTCTTGTCCTGTTTGTGCTCTATTTATATAAACTGTAAAGCCTTTTTTCAGCAAATCAATGCTTTATGATATTGGGCTTCATAAATAAAACCCAATTGAATTATTACAAAAGGGGAGACGAATTTGGAGATGGTCCTTTCAAGTCACATGAACTGATGCACTTAGGAGCTAATACAGTACTGGGCATTCCAGCAATCACAAACAATTGTCTTTCTGCAGAGAGGCAGTAGCTTTAGGCAGTAGGTGTTAACAGGGTGATGCCCTGGAGGACTTTTGGAGGTGAAACTGGGACATGGCAGACCTATCACCAGTCTCCTTCTGGAAAGTCCCAGTAACCAGGAAACTGCGAGTAATTGCAGATGGGGTCCGGTGGGATTAAATTTTTGTGATCTCTGATCTGATCTAAGCTGAGGTTCCAGAAATGGCAAACAGGTTCTGAAGAATTTGCTTTTTAATGCAATGTCAGATCTTAGCAAGCAACTTAAGCTGCTCATGACATTATCAATTTGCGATCGCACCTCTTGGTATTACTTTATGAGAAAATTGCATGGCATGTATTATCAGGATTAGTGACAATTAATCATCTTTAATTTCTTTAAACATTTAAAATGACTGAATGAATGATTATCTTCCCAGAAAGGCGGATATTGGTTTCACAGTGTGTGTGTGTGTGGGGGGGTGTGTGTGTGTGTGTGTGTGTGTGTGTGGTCTGTATCTGGTGCTATCGTGTCAGTTTTTGGGTTAGGTGGTAGGTGGGTAGGGGAGCATCACCCTCGACCAGTTGAGGTTAGCAGACAGTTGAGAGACAAAAGCATAGTGTTAACACCAGCTTATTTACATCACACATACCGTACTGTACATTTGTGAACAAACAATTTCTCTGTAATCACCAATTATGTGGTGAAAGGGTCCCACGAGCTATCATCACTGTTGCATCACTGTTACAGTTAAAAGTGGCATTTCAGACCTCATGAACATATGATCAGGGGTCAGTTCTGGGCCCTCTGCTTTTTTCCCTCTACCTGCTCCCCCTTGGCTCTATTCTTAGGAAGCACAGAATTGCTTTTCACTGCTATGCTGATGACAGTCAGATTTATGTTCCACTAAAACAAGCAGAAGGGAACTCGGTGGAAAACTTACTGCACTGCCTTCAAGATTTAAAAGCATGGATGGCTTTAATTTTTTTTGCATTTTAATGACAGAAAAACTGACATCATGGTGTTTGGTCCTGGTGCTTCCTGTCTTCCATCTCCAGTTGACCTGGGCCCCTTGACACAGTTTTTAAAACCCACTGTCACAGATCTGAGTTTCAAGCTGGAAACTCACAAAGCTGCTTCATGTTCACATCCCTGGACATGCTCTCAGGTCAGCTGACCAGCAGATCCTGGATGTGCCAAGGACAAAGCAAAAGCTCAGAGGTGATCGGGCCTTTGCGGTGGCGGGACCTAGATTGTGGAACTCTTTGCCTTTAAATGTCAGGCAGATCTCGTCCCTCTCTACTTTTAATTCCCTTTTAAAGACCAACCTGTACGCAGAGTTGACTTTTATCAAATGTAGATTTGTTTCAGACAATCTCTCAATGACATTTTTTTGTATTTGCTGTATGAAGACTGAAGTGAATCACAAAAGATTTTACTGAACAGTCACATACATTACATTAGCAATTGGATTATAGAACAAGTCGTCAGTCTGAAGAGGCACATTAAAAAATGGCTCTCCTTTGCCCAAATCACATTAGTGCTGCACAGAGCTGCCAATTAAGAAGCAGTCTGTGGTGGTCCAGCTTGACTTTTATTGGCTAAGCAAATTTGATGAAAGTTTGTGGTTTTGACCTTTTTTGCTGCATTAAGGACAAGGCATTGATGAGCAGCAGAGAGATTAGGTGAGATGGCACAAGCAAATTAATCAAATCTTTAATCCAAATGATATAAAAGACTAAGAACAATTATCAGCTATAAAATATGACATACAGTATGGGCCAATAAATGAGAAAGCTGTGATTAATACATCTCCATTTTCTACGAGGCAGAGAGACTTCCATGCACTTCAACTTAACTGTCACAAGCACTCTGAAACACATCGGCACATAATGGTTAAATTCTCCACGCACCAATCACGACAGACTTATCTGTACCAGTGATGTACAACATGTTTAAAGTCAGCATGTATAGTACTGTGGTTGTACATGTGAAGGTTGTTCTAGATGTTCTTGATTACTGTTTTATATTGCATAATGGCTTTAAATGTGTATTTTCTGTGCTGCACACAAAGTGCCTCTTGGAGGATGATAAAGTTTTTCTTCCCTCTTCTCAGCTTAAATTTTCTGATGATGTGAACCTGCTGAAAGGTTTGTGATCTTGCAGCTTATTGGTCACTACTTGATAATCCACTTTCCATTAACAGTTTTTACAAGGCCCCATTCCCCTTAGACCCATCTTTTTTTCCTTTTATCATTTTGCTCATGGCCATCTACTCTGAGACGCATCTTACTCTTCTGTCATTTTATGACTTGGGCTTTTTTTCATTCTGTCTTAATCTTGGCAAGTCCTCTTAGTGACTGTTTTTTCCAGTGAAACTTTTGTAAAACAAGGTATGACAAGTAGCCTTATCAGATTAGGTATTTCTTCTGGTCTACAGTAATGTGTTTGATACAGGTTTGTGAAACTTGGTCATATTTAAAAAGGGCCTGATCAAAAGGATAATTCAGAGCCTCATACCCTTTATGAAATAATGGTAACCACTAACACATGGTTTTCATCAGCTAACTTTTTTTTGTTGTTGTTGTAGGTTGTGGCACCAAGCTAAGAATGGCAGCCTAGACTTTCTTTTGACCTAGAAATGTTATGGAAGTACCTACTATCCTATCTGCCAGTCAGGAGTGGGTAGTATTCAAGTACATTTACTCCTTTACATACACTTGGGTAGTTTATTTTTAAAAATGTACTTCTGAGAGTAGCTGTTTTACAGAATACTTTTTACTCATACTCAGTTACATTTGTGATTAAACAAACTGTTTTTCCTCAGAGTTACATTTGACTAAAAATTCTTGAAATGAACAAAAAATAATCCATTCAATAGTCCAGTCAAACTACTTTGTAGCCCTTGGTTTTTCACAGTCCGTGACGACTTGCAGTCAAAATGGCTTACAACCTCATAGGTGCATGTGCCCACACACTCTCTAGCAGAGTTGAAGTCATAACGGTCACTACTATGGAGTAAGCAATGGTAGCATTTCTAACCACAGGATTGATCAAATGATTGATTGATTGATACTTTATTGATCCCACAAAAAGGGAACATTCACAAACGGCAGTGAACTGAGCTCGTGCCTTGCAGTTGGGGAGAAGGGAGGGGTACAATAGAAAAAGAGAGTAAAAAAAGCACAGTTTCCAGAATTAGGCTCCATATGAAGCAAAATTATGGTCACGTAGAAAATAAACCTCATTTGCACAATTAGCAGACAAGTTACACACACATTAACAAAGCAAAGTATCAGAGAGAGTTGGAGTGTGCGTGTCAGTGTGTAGTGTGGTTGTTGGATGCATTGTGTCATATCAGTTCTGATAGGAAAGTCAAGAATCCTCCTCAGAGCATATAGTCCAGGTGTTAAATTCCTTGATGGCTACCATGTTGGCACATGTCCATACAAAAGTTCAACTTAACCCCAGGTCAAGAATCTTCTCTCAAAGCATGTAGCCAGATGTTAAATTCCATGATAGTTATGATGGCGGCACATGTCCGTAGAAAAGAATAGCCCGACCTCTTATCAGAGTGTTGGTGTAAGGCAGGGGAAGGGTGAAAAACAATGACTGAAGAGAGTCTGTATTTCACATTCCATCAAATCTGGTACAGCGGAACCTCGGACAACCGCCACTTCTGACAACGACAAATTCAGATACCGACGAAAAAACTGCAAAAAAATTGAACCTCATAATGATGAATTATCCGGACAACAACGCCCAGCTCACATCTGCGTCACTTCTGGGTCTCGACGAGAATGACCTGGAAGTCAGAGCGCTAGCCACTAGTGCTAGTGCTAGGGAAGCTAGCAGCTAGCTAGCACTAGTCGGTTGTGACACAAGACTGCCTGACCATCGGCATCTATGAATCAGCTCAACTCCCTAATGCAGAACCTGACAGCGTGGTCCTGTGTGTCCTAGCCTCTGCCATTGTAAGCTAACTCCACTCTGGAACTGGCTATGTTGTTAGCCATAGCCGTAGCCTGGGCAGCCCCGTGTCCACTCGTCGGACCGCCGGCAGCGGCGTGGTGGAGTTGTTTACAGTTATGGATGTGTGCAGTGTCCAAGGACACACTGCCAAGTTATACGCCAAGATAAGAATACATTCTGAATCATTTTTAGAACTAATTTCATCCATTCCCTTTCAGATAATTAATATAACTTCCTTTTCAAATAATAATAATGAATAAATGTACAGGTAGGGGTGTGTAATACATACTTTGTATGGGAGATTGTCGTGGGTCCAGAACGGATTAATTGGTTTTACATGTATTCCTATGAAAAAAGTCACTTCGGATAACGACTGATTCGGATACAGACTGTGACGCTGGAACAGATTATCATTGGTATCTGAGGCACCACTGTACAGGTAAAAAAAGAACAGACGTAGTAGCTTGTCAACTCTGAGGCTGTAAGCTGTGTTGATTAGCAGGTCGCCTGTTTAATCCTGTATATATCTGTCCGCAATGGATGGTCAGCTACGAGTTAGTTGCCAACATTGTCGAGAACAGTATCAATAAATAGTAAAGGAATATAATAAAATAGGTAACTATGTACAGTATGGTATTATAAATTATTTACAATGTACTGCATACAGGATAGCACTCAAATATTGCACAGTGATGAGAGATGTAACGTTGTAGACTGCACATTGATTAGGAAGTTACATGTGAATAATAATGTGAAATAAGCAATAAAATGAACAGAATAATCAAGAAAATAAACAAAAATGACCAAAATTTCACATTATGAAGCTATTCACTGCTTGAGTGTTTTTGTATGGGATACTCTTTCACTCTTATTCAAGTACTTATATTTATGAGTACTTCTACTTGAGTCACTATAATTATAAAAAAAAAAAAACAACACTTTTCCTTGAGTACTGTTTCCGTGTACATACTGTACCTCTGCTGTTAGTTGACAGTAGGACAGCCACTTTCTTTCAAAATTAAACAAAAGTGGGAGAAAGTTCAGTTTCTAATAGCCTCTTTAAATTCCAACAAAGTATAGCAGTGCATAATGGACACAAAGTATTACCGATGGAGTTTGAAATGGCACATAAATGTTGTGTTTAGGCTGTAACAATCCACTGGTTTAGGTACAAAAAACAACTTGGTTAGGGTTAGAAAAGTCCATGCTGTCAATTCTATGATTATATTACTAAACAATGCGGTTTGAGGTCAGAAAACTGGTTGCAGCAGGGGATAAAATAGAGTGAAAAAGAAACAAAAATAAATATAGCATTTACTTTTTGTTTTCAATGAAACTTAAACCCTTGCTTTCAGTGTGTAAGTCCACAGACGTTGCTATTTTGCCCATAGAGGAATATAAAACATTAGAGCACACGCGCCTTTGAACCATGATGGCAGACGTCCAGTCTGGCTGAAATCCTACGACTGTATGAGTGTGCACAGCGCCATGTAAACAGACAGTATGAGCATGTGCTCTTGGGTTCTTTTGCAGATGTATTTCATATATTCATGGTAGATTGTACTATTAAGCATTAGGAGATAGATGACTTTTTTTTGTCGAACACCTATTGTTGGTCAAATTTGGGGTATGATTATCACACTGTACTGCTGTTTCTACTCTTTGGTTTTTTGTTGCTGTTCTGTGAGGATAAGAGATACAGAGTCATACTAAGGCTAACTGTCCATCTTATGCCATAAATCACTGCCTCTGTGCACACTGGAATACATTTATGAAACACACTGTTATTTCTCAGAATTGCATATGAAATGACATTTCTACAGGTTGCATAAGAAGTGTCTGGACATGTCTAGACTGTAATTTCTATTGCTGTGTGTACTGTTAATTGTAGACTGATTCTAACTGTGAAACACATCAACTTGTACAAGAATTGTACAAGTGTTTTCATGTATATGTGTATTAACAGCATGTTCACATAGATGAACAATGACAGGCTTTTACGTAAGCACATAATGAAAGCATGTTCATGTACTGTATATACAGTATCTATTGACAGCATGATGTGTGCAAACATTGACAGCAGGTTCATACTTATAATTATTCAAGAATTAGAAAAAAAAACTGTGATGGGAGATGTACGTAGCTAGTTTAACAGCCAGTTTTTTTACTAAAACGACATTTACAATGGCAGCTGCGTATTGTGTAAAAACATACTGTCTCTCATCATGAGATTTCCTTGCATTATCAAAAGTAAAAACATCTTAATTCAGTTTCCATGGAGCTAAATGTCTACATACAGCTTTACATGCCAGATTTACAACAAAGAGAAAGGATATCCACTCTACTGTTTTTCCATCCGTATGGTTCTGTCACATCTCTCTCTGACTGCAGAGTCCCTATTCCATGAACTACATTCTCATAGCAACGTAGCTAAAACAACTAAGTCAGATATATGGTGTTTGCTATAAAAGTGGATCACACTGTCAAGCACAGCCATTGTGGTCAACATATTTACATGACTTAAATGTAATAACAGACACTATAGTTGATAAGACACATACAAATTATGTAATTTTTTGGGTGAACATGAGGCAACTCATCACTTCATGTCTTAAAATTTTAAAATATTTAAAATAATATGGTATAGATGTGCACAGATATTGATGGATTAATTGATTCATTCATTAATTATCTCGCTCTGAAAAAAGGTCTTTTATTTTCCAGGGTACCATTGTATTGCATCACTTTTCAAAACCGCAGAATACACACACTGTAGTGATGCAACCTTACAAACCTGCTGCATTGATTGGTTGCATGTGTTTTGTAGGTTAAATCTAAAATTATGTGTCAAAACAGTCACAGACAGCAGAATCACTGTTTTTTGATGGGGAAATCTGTCAACTTTAAAGGTACTTCAGTGCTTCACTTGTCCGTAAGACGTGGCTGTAAAATGATTAAAAATGGAAAAATGTTCTAAATATAACATACACTTAAACATATACTGACTTTATTTAGTATTTCTTAGGTGGTAAACCAGTGCAAAAGTCAAATGAACTCTTTCTGAGCCTTATATGCTTCAGTATACTGTATGTGTGATTCTCTGTTTTCCTGGTGTCCCTGAAGTACTCCTGTCTACATCCACATTAATCTATTGAGAAACTAGTCACCCTCCTCTGAGTTACTGTCCGATTTTGCAGCACGTTTCAAATGTATCTAGAGTTATTTGGAGATAGACTCAGACTGGGGGTAAAGTTATGCTTATAGATAACTGTGAGACGTGTGTGTGACAGAAACAGCGACAGTAGTGAGGTAAACAGCGAGGGTCAAAGAACACACACTGAAGGCCTTTATGGCAGTAACATGCACATAAAAGGAGTGATGGCAGGACAGCATACATACATACGCAGCTACTTCTTAGACTTAATAACAGATCTGTCAGGTTCCTGTTGGTGGAGTAAAGAGGACCTACCACTTTAAAGCATTAATACAAAAAAAAAAAGCAGAATGCATTTGGAGTTAATAATCTCAAAGAATCTGATTAAGCTATAATAAATGACTTTTTTGCATTACAAATAAGTAACTTATCTTTATAAATACTCCTATGACTGAGACATTATTATTGTAACAGTTATGTTTGCAATGATGTACATTTTTGGAGAGCTTTGAGACCAGGTAAAAATTTGTCAAAGTTGTTATTTTAACACAAAAGCTGGGTGAAAAACACTTTTTGTAAACCATGGGTAAAACTAGATAAAAAAATAGACATACAGTTGTCTGAAACAGCTGAATCTAAATTTGATTTCCTTGACCACAGCATGTTTAAAAAAGGAGGAAAGATGCCTTCTTTTGAAGAGCTGTTAATAATGGATAAAATACTTGACCCAACTATATTGACATACTTAGTTGGCATAAAATCAAGACCACATGTGGCATATGTAGATATTGACTGCTGTGAAAATTTTTATCAGAGCAACATATCACCCAGCTGTAGTCTGTGATATGACACTATATGATCAGGAAGTGATGACACCGAAGTGAGTATGTTCAATATTTCCTGTGTGCAAAAACACGGCTCAGATTATTCTAAAATTACAGTGAAGATCACATCACAGGCTTTTGAGTGTGTAGAAGAAATTCTTTATTATCATACTGTGAATACTTCAGACTTCTTCATAGATAGTTGTCACTCACGTTCAACAGGACTTGGTATTGTACACAATATCTTTGTAAACATAGTTCAGGAAAACCAGGGTGTATTCATTCACAGTCATATGTGACAACGCAGCCCAGGGTTACACTGAAGAATATTTTTTCTAAATAATTCATCTTAGCTTTACATCAAACACGTTATGACAGTAGACGTTTACGTTTAAAATACTTTACATTCACGCTTTGTTATAAACAATTTGATAAATACAAGATTAGATATAACAAAAGAATATATTTATATATTTTATATCTTATATATTCCACATATATTAGGTTTTTTTCTTTGTGGCTTTATTCCTTTAAGGAAGGGTGTTCTGCTATGATATAAAGTGAAAATTGAAGTTTAGCTTCTTTTCAATAAGTTAAAAAAAAAGAAACAGAAGAAGATAATCAAAAAACATCCCTCAAGGAAAGTATTGGCACTTCTATGGTGATGAAAAGGAGCGACATTGATTTCAATTAAAATGCAAGTTGTATATATTTAACATTAATAATTCATATACAGTACAGTAAAAGAGGTATCTGATTTGTCCCCAGTTTACTACACTGTACAGCATAATCTACATTTGGCAACAGAATCCCAACAGACACACACACATACAGTACTCTTCTCATGCTCTCTTTGGAGGTAAAGCCACAGATACTTCCAAGAAGGGCTGAACAGACGAAAACTTGTAAAAGTCACAACAATAATACAAAACTGTAACAGTGATGCCAATTTTTTTTGCTGAATTTTCCACCTTCAGCCAGGCCTGGAACAGAATCAATCTCTCTCCTGCACTGAGATTTACTTCTATAAGTCTGGCCTTTTAAAGCAAAAGAGGTAAATAAAGTCTTCCTTTGCTCTTTTAAAGCTATAGTTATGCATGTATTATTCCCTTTTCTGCAACAAAACATAACACAAAATCATTATATCAGGCCTATTTTCTCTTTCGCACTGTTGACCTCCAGCTCAATGACTTCAGTATCAAAGCACTGGGTCAAAACCGACAGATTGATATTCACAAGCTGTGGTTGAATTTTGCAGGTTCCTGAGTCAACACAGTTTTATTTTCTCCTTTGTGAACTGTAAGAAACATGGAGTGTCTTGCTTGATAAGGCACTGACACAGATAAGCAACTCTGCCAACAGAAAATCAAGAACAGAAAACTCTTTGTAATCATAATAATGTTATAATAAATAATCACAGGCCTAAAAACATCTTTAAAAAGTGTAAATATATGGGTACCCTGTATAATAATACACAGGAACATTGTTTTTAATTTTTCAGATAATAGTGACCTCACATACTGAACTAAAATCATAACTGAAGTTATGATCAATCAAAATAGTTTATAAAATATAAACATAATGGTGTCCTTAGACATGTAACGGCAAGTTTTCCCCAGCTGTATGATCTGAATTAAGCTGATGGATGGTTTCTAAACGGCACCAGGCAAACGTTTGAAATCAAAGAGCTCAAAGCTGCAGCTGACAAACAAAGGCTGCGGGTGGTAAAGAAAAGGCTGCTGTTTGTCCAGCCGCCAGTGGCACACGGGCACCCAGAGGAGACGATTCTGATGGGGAAGGCCTCATATGGCCAACCAGTGCTTGAGCTGAAAAATAAATAAATGCAATAAAGGTTATATTATGTTTTTTTTCTTCTTTTTAATTCATTTTTGAGTAAATTAGACTGTATGCTACCACGAATACTGTTGATTTGATAATATTAGATAACAGTGACATGTTTAGAAAAAATTTAAACAAATAGAAAAAAACTAAAAATCTGCCCTTACTCTGAACTGGCGAACATTTCCTTCAGCCACCTTGTGATGTTCATGCTCTGGTGTGATACAGTAGGCTATTCTCTGCAGAAAAAAGGGCATTACAACATATCAACATGCAATGATTTTATTTGTTAATCACTGGAGCTTTAACCAGGAATGACTCCCTGTATGTAAAAATTTTATTTACATACAGGGTACCTATGAGTGTCCTGGCTTCCTTGTCTCATGTTGGCATAATTCTACCTATGAAGAGAATCATATAGCCAACTCTTAATAGGAAAAGATCAGGGAGAATTTGAGAAAAACACTCAATCCTACTGTACCAAGAGGAAATGCCATTTGGATGTGTGTTGTTACACCAGAATGACGCTGACTCTGCTTGACTGCAGAAGGATGAAAATAGTTCTGCAGTGCTGTGATGATTAGGATCATAAATCTTCAGTAATTTGAGGCAGTCACAGTGCCCGTGCCATCAAGTTAACGGAAGAATGTTAACTCATAAATTTAACTGGTTTGAAGTCTTGTTTCCAAGAGGAGCATAGTGTATGGCCTGCACCCCCTATCACACCATCTTGCAGTGTTTACATTTGTCAAGTGTTATGCAATGTGTATTTGCATGTGTGAAATCCCAATGCATTTGTACCACACATTTTAGTGTGAAACCTTCTCACTAACGCCACCTTTTATATGTCAGACATGTTCCCTCAGCACCATCCTTGAAATCTATTTTTCACCACAGATGATTAACATGTTTGCATACTGACCTCTCTGAATGTTCCTGGTAAACTGAGGAATTTATAGACGGCATAGCAGGGGACAAACAGCATGGAGGACATGGCGATGCCCCAGCCTACAAGGTTAGCCCAGTTTGGGAAGATGTAGTCATCATACTTCAGAGCTGAAGACGTCAAAGTACTGGCAATCACAACAAACTGTGGAAGACAATAATCAAAGAAGGCAAGATAAGAAATAGAGGCATAAGGACTGGTAAAACTATTTCCAAAAAAGGGAAGATTTTATAAGATGCAGAAAAAAAATCCTTGATTTGTTAATGCACATGAATCTGTGTGTTGCTGATGTTTGCAGCACACTCAACAAATACAAATATATAAAAGCAGGCTGGACATAGAAAAATCTCTCCTTTTTCCTTCTGTACATTCTGTAAAATTTCGAACAAATGACCAAATCACAGATATAAGTTTTTACTGTATTCAAGCTCTTCTAAAAATAGGGTTTATCTACAGTTTCATGTAAGATTCTCACTAAAAGAAGCGCAAAATGTTAAAGATGCTTCAAAAGCAAGAGAGAAAATAAAGGAATGAGTTAACAAGGGAGCGACCAGAAATCAGCCAAAACATCTTTTTTTTTCAGAACAGATGCTCCTTATTACGGTCAGTCTGTAATTACTCTAAATGATTTTTCATGAAACTCAATAGACCTGGGCATATGAAGTCAGTTTAATAAAACTATTCTGCCTTTCCTGTAACCTGATTGACCCATGTTTGACAAAGTTCGTAACTGGGATTTATCCATTCCGCCCCTAGGAAATATAATTTTCAGTCACATATCATGGAGAGGTCACAATAACCCTTGTTTGATCCAGCTTTCTAAAGGCTATAGCAGTGTACTCTGTTCATTTAAAATGTCAGCTTTTATGTACAGTATGTATGTGGCAATTCCTATGCCTAGCAGTAGGTTTGTTCAAATCTCTAGCATTTTTAATTATAGAACCGACAAAGTCTCTGGGGGCAAAGTCATGAAGTGGAACTTTTTCAAGGAAAATGTTTTTCATTGCAGACATGTGGGTCTTCATGGCATACAATGCACACTTAATGTAAATAAGCACCACCTAAGCCAAGGTAATGCAAACATGTGAACAGCATCAAAACATAAAAAATATAGTTGGTCTCCAGTGAAGAAGTGAATGGAAAGAGGCCCTGTGGAACGGTGAGGTTATAAGGTGTCGAGCTGGAGATGAGTTTAAGTACAGTACTTGGGAACAACCGGTCAGAGCCACAGAGAGAGTGGAAAAGAGTTGGAAAAGTTAGTACTGGCAGTATGAAGTGGGTGAACGAGTGTCAGAAGTGATGGGTGACACTAAGATTCAAAGGGAAGCTTTACAATATGGTTTAGAGACGCTGGCACTGACAAGAACACAGGAGGCAGAGCTGGATGTGGCAGAGCTGAAGATGCTGGAAGTCAGGGAGGTTGGAAGTCAGAGAAGACAGATTGAGATGAATTGGACATGTGCTAAGTAAGGCCTGATAGTGTATATATTGGTAGAAGGATGCTAAAGATGGATGTGCCAGTCAGGAGGAAGACCAATGGAGAGATTTATGAATGTGGTGAAAGAGGACATGCAGACAGTTGGTGTGAAAGAAGAAGATGCAGAGGGCTGGGTTGGTCTCCAGTAGACCTGTTTAACACGTCTTGTCTTTAAGGATTTTGGATGTTTATAATCTCTTTCTTTTCCTAAACGTTTGCACACAGGTGTGCAAATATCTATATCTATCTATCTATCTATCTATCTATCTATCTACATATCTACATATATGCTTGGAAACAGCAAAGCAGGAAGCAGAAGGGTTTCCCACAGTCCTGCTTGGTACAAGAGCCCGTGCAGTGGAAATGAAGAAAAGAAGTGCTGAAATGAACCATGCTAAACCAATATTGTGCAGTGGAGCATTAGAGAAAATGCTTGAACCCAGTAGCACCTATGTTCTCTGGAAACTGTGCTACGTCAATGGCATAAGTTTTTAGGAAACTTAAAATGGAACTGATCTATCATTCATGTTTCTAGCACCGCCGATGTGTCTTCTTTTTTTGATGAGCAACCAAAATGTTGCTCATATTAATTTTTACCTGTTAGGTATTGTCATAAATTTAGGTTGCGTGCACAGCTATTGGAAAGGGTTAGCTGTAGTAGAATTAGTAGGATGACTATTATTTTCTGAATCATATTTTTTATGAGACACGTGGCATTTGCACTTTGGTAATTTTACAATTTCTGGAAGGATGTGCTTTCTTTTGCACTACAAAGCTTGTCACTGAGGCAGTGTAAGCAATGTTCAAACAATGCTAATTTATTCTTGCTTTTGTATCTTATTTTCCACGATGTGGAGTGACCGATTCTTCCATTTTGGAGCTGTTAGCTTCCATAGTTGTCTTGGGGAGGGTGCAGGCATCCATGTGTATTGAAGGAAACACATGACTGTATCCACCCTCCCTCGGACAACAGTCGCCACAGCTCTGTGCTTCCTCTAGTGCATGTGGAGTAGAAAGCAAATTATTTCACCTGCCAGGAAGGAAATGTGAGGTGCAATAAAGTTCAGACTATCCTCACTGATCCTCAGGATGCAAACCAGACGAATCTCCCACTGAACTATGTCTAATGCAAGCGGGAATGAATTAACCCTCAAGCAGCATATACTTAGGAAGATGACAACCATTTAACTTTTTTCATTTTCTTGAATACGTGTAAAAAATTGGCAATTGGGGGGGGTCTAGTGGTCCGTTCTCAAATTTTTGCTGTTAAGATATTACGGCAAATAATCCGACAAATCAAACTCCTGTGCTGGGATTTGATTGACAGGTTGCTATGTTAACTTGACCCGCTGGTGGAGTCAGATCTTCATAGCTTCTATTTATTTAACAGTACATAGTTTTTCCTGAGGGGCGACTGGGTGTAATATGACTTGGTTTGGAAATGCTTGGTGAGGGCCTGCTGAGTCAATAAGCTAGTGGTTAGCATTAGCTGACATCCTATGTTCTGGGGTCTCTGCCGCCATTCATCCAAATATGGTTATATCCTGTTTTTGGCTCCAAAATGTCATCCAGGAAGTGAAAAGCTGACCCCAAAACAGACATCATGGTTACTCTGTCCAATAAAGCAAAGAGTTCAGGTTTCTGCCACACCAGAAAGTTTGATATGGATCCTGGCAATATTTTGAATCTGAAAATGTCCTTATCTCGCTATGGTGAGGAATCCATCAGAAAATTCAGAGGGTCATCCGAATCACCCTCAAAATGTAAGCAATTGTTCCTTGTGGGATTTCTGATCTGAACTCAAAAACTTAATTAAAATCTGTACAGAATTTTTGAGTTATGTTGTTAAACTCATGTAAAAATAACCTCCTTCGTGGTGATCCAGAATGCGTCCAAAAGGGGACAATGAGCTGCCTTGGCAGAGGTCTTTATTTTAAAGTCTTCTTAAGCATTTAATTCCATTTTTGTTCATTTTCTGTATTGTACTGAATATATTGTTACTACTACTGGCATGACCAAAAATTCAGAGCAGCTCATATGATAAAGATTTCTATGGCTTTGGAAAGAGATGTCCAATTTCCTAGAGGTGAAACAATCAAGTGTCCCATACTTTTGTCTGCATATTGTGTATACTGTATTTTCCGGATTATATGTCGCTCTGTAATTTTAGTTGCACGAGCCAAAAAAAGCATAATGAAGAAGATAAAAAGTGTGTAAGTCGCACTGCAGAACAGGTCGCATTTTTTCGGGGAAATTCATTTAGCAAAATCCAACACCAAGAACAGACATTTCATCTTGAAAGGCATGCTATAGTAATAATAGAAATGAGAACAACAGGCTGAATAGGTGTCTCGTATGTTAATGTAATATAATGTAATATGACAGCGGAGGCTCGCTGTCATGGTCTGCATTCATACTGAAAATCAAGATCAAGCGAGCTTTTGCCCTTCTGCTCTGCAGGAGGTTTCTGTCCTCCCTGAGCTCACCTGAGGACACCTGCGTTACCGTTTGACATGTGTACCACCCCAGTCCAACTCCCCACCTGCCACTGTACCCAGAGTGGGTCGCGGGCAGCTGGGCGGCCGGACACCCGCGCGCTTGACACCAGAAGCGAGAGCTCGGGGCTCGCGTCCCCGCCTCACCGGGTAAGTGATGCACAAATGTGTCGTCACCGACATGTTCAGTGTTAAGCTAATAGTAGGTATGGTTGTTACCGGTAATGTCTACATTTTAAATTGTCAGTGATACAGGTGTGGCAGATGCAGGTACACAAGCCTAGACTGCCCTCTAGTGGCTGTCAGTGTGACAAACAACGAACACTTGAAATAATTTGTATATATGTCGCTCAGGTGTATTTGTCAGACCTAGCCAGACTATGAAAAAAATTGCGAAGTATAACCCAGAAAATATAGTATGTAGAATCATTCTCTGATCCATGTATAATAAAACACAAAACAGTGATACAGAAAAAAGTGTGTCAAATGTCATGTATTTCAGTGTATTTCATTGTATTCCTCTCACCAGGAGAAAAGCTGGGCTGACAAATTTCCAACATAACCTCCAGTAGAGTCCAGGTTTAAAACCCATCATTCGCTCAATATCTTCACTGAAGCGATCCACACCTGGAGGAACAGGCACAGAAAAGTTACATTCTGCTTTCAGGACTTGGATTAGAGCTTTTTATTGCACTAAATACAGTACGTACATGTAGGACAACAACACATGATGATCTACAACCTTGGCCACTATGTTTGTTTGACCTGACCTGTTCATTTCATAATCACATCAGGATGTCTATGCTGTTGTCAATATATTATTCTTTTTTGGCAATGGCTGCACTCTGGACACTCATTTGTCTTCAAAGTGGTCCCTCTTGAGTTTGCTCTGCTCTTTTCCTAGTTTTTTAGAGATCTGTCTCATCCAAAGGTTCACACATTTTTTTTATATTTATCTTTATTTAATCAGGCATTGAGATGTCTTTTACATTGGTGATATACAATCTGGTCACATAAATAGACCTTGCTCTGTCCTCAAATATGTTCAACCCTGGGCCTTTGTGTTTCTGCTTTTTGTTTCATTTATTGCTTGTTTGTTTTGCATTGCTTGATCTTGCTCATGCATTTTAGTGATGGTGCACAGAGATATGATATGTAGATGACTGAAGAATTGCTTACCATAAAACCATGACACTCCAATGGCCTCAATCAACACACCAAATAATATAGAAGTCCCTGCTGCGTACTTATCTAACAGTGTCAGCACATAGATCCCACCCTGCACCAGGAGAAAAAGATGGAGACAGTCAAGTGTGTGTCTGTGTTGTATAGAAATCTTAACCCTTGGAAACAAATGAAACATTGTGTGCAGTCAATAAGCAAATCACTGACTGTATACAGTATAATCAACAACATGGTACTGTTTTGTACTTTGAAGGGTCTGAAATACACACGCAGTGTTGATGTCATAAAGAGCAAGCAGTTCGACCACAGGCATGGACCAGCATGCGATTGTGTATGTTTTTGAGTTTTCATACAATAAATTTTTGATTTGTGTTCTCGAGGGCATCGTCTGAATCTGGAGTCAGGAAGCCAGCATGAGAAAGGCACCGTTCACCCTCCCAGTACTTTCATTGATTCAATTAAGGGAAGAAACCATGTGATTGTCGAACTTAATGCCTTTCGGTCTGTCTGTCAAAGATTGCATTTATGTAATTGATCAGCATCTCTCCTATGTGATTGAATATGAAGTACAGATAATTACTTGCTTCCTTGATGCACCTTTAAATAGATTTTAATTCGTTATCAGGCAGCGATGCAGTTCCTCCTTGGAACATTTCTTTGAAACTTCCTCCAAATTTTCTACATCATCATAACATCATGAGATACTGGTTCGTTTCGGTTTGCATGTGTGATCTTTGTTTTCACATGGCTGAGCATTCTTCACAATTCAGAACTGTCTTAATATCTGGTCTCTTTCTGCCAAGATTAAGACTGTATGACCAAAACTAAAGCAGTATGAGACATTTAATACACTCTCGGGATACAGCAAAGTGTGAAGCACCTCATCAGTCTCAGGTGGGCTGACCAGGAGTCCCAGCATTTTTAACCCTTAATCACATGTGATTTATTCTTTTCAGCCAGGGTTCAGGGGTGATTATTCAACAGACACCTGGCTTATATACTTACATGATTTCTTCAGGAAAGAGATAAGTCAAGGTAACTTTGTTGGAATTGTAGTGCTGTGATAATCTGGATCATAATATACCCTGTGAAAAGATCTACTTTTCACAGGGTATTGATCCAGAATGTTTCAGATCATATCTGTACAGCCGTAAACATACAAAGTCAATAAATAATTATTTTTCATCAGAACAAACACCACAGGGCAGTATTCTTGGCCCTTGGTGTTACCTTGTGTACAGTAATGATATTTCTAGTTGCGTGTCTTGCCATCTTTAATATATGCTGACACTGCCTTGCTAGTTAGTAATAAGAACATCAGTAAGATTGTGAAATGTCTCAGCGAGGATGTCTCGCTGTGTTTCCACTGGATGACAAATAATCGCTTATTTATGCATATGGGTAAAACAGACAATATTTTTTGCTTCCAGATGCAAAATCCATCAAACAAAAAATGTTGTAATAAATTGTGAGGGCTATGAAATAAAGCCCTCCAATGTTGTGAAGTATCTAGGTCTGACTATAGATCAGTCCTTGACTGGGAAAACAACAGTCAACTCCATTATGAGTACCATAAAAGTGTGGCACGACTCAAGTTCATGTATAAACACAAAAATGTGCTTTGTGAAAATTTTTTTATGTTTATAACCTCAGCTTTACCACATAGATTATGCTGCACTAGTGTGGTTTATGGGTATTAGCAAAAGAGTTTTACAAAATAAAGCTGTAAGGTTTATTCTTAACCTACTGTAGGTCTCCGAGTACATATTGGTTCAACCAGAACTTGCTAATGTTGGATTCCTTAATACATACAGTACGTATGTCTTTATTTTGTGTATCATGTCTCTGGATCTGAATAAAGTCAAATCAAATCCTGCACATTGAGACAATGTTGCATCTCAAATAGAATTTATCAGTTTAAGAAGATTAAGGGATACATATTGTGATAAATTAGGTTTTCATATCTGTTTTCAAAACAGTAAGTTTACATGATAGCGTCCATGGCACAGACAGGGAAAAGAGGTCAACAGGAGATCATCGATATTTGAAGCAAGTCTACAGACATGGCAGAATGAAAGTTCTCTGTGTTTTTTTGACCTGAAATTTACAATACATCTAATAGGGCAGGGGTCGGCAACCTTTACCATCTGAAGAGCTATATTTAGACTTGTAAAAATACGAGTCGACAATGTATTGAAAACCACAAAAAAAGTAGCCTCTTTATGAACCACATAACATGGTGCACATTTTAGCTAGCAGTGTGTAAAAAATGTATCATATATTCATTTTTTTATATTTGCATTGGTTATTAACTTATTTTATTCATTTTTATTTATTAACTATTAGTTTCTATGTTCGTTTAATGCATTATTTTGTACATTATTGTTCCTTTTTTTCCATTATTTTGGTCATTTCCAATCATTTTTGTTCATTTCATTCATGATTTTATTTGTGTATGTGAAGATTTGTGTTTGTGATTATTTTAGGTAATTATTGTTTATTTTGTGGAATGATTTGTTCATTATTTGGTTAATTTTTGTTTATTTACTTGACAATTTTGCTGGGTTTTATTCATTTTCATCCAATGGATTTATTATTTTAGTAGCTTTTGTTCAGTTTCTCTATTATTTTTTATGCTGTGGATTAGTTTGTTCAGTTTTATCTTACGCTTATTATTTTGCTTTGGTTCATTTTTTTGCTTTTACTCATTTACTTGTTTAAATTTTTCATTTTGTGGATATTTTTCTTTTTTTCTGCTCATTATTGTTGTTGTTTTAGTGCTTATTTTCTTGATTTTGATTTGTTATAATGTGTTCCTTCTGTCATTGGATAAAGCCACAGGAGCCACTGGGGAAGGGTTAGAGCCACATGTGAGCCTGGAGCCACAGGCTGCAGATCCCTGTGAGACTTAAATTAACTGGTTAAAAAGGGGTTTCCAAGTTACTTCACAATAAAATAAATATAAGATGTGAGATGCTAAGAGATTAAGTTAAATAAAATCTACGATTTACATTCAATTTTCAACAGTTGGAGAACAAAATACCAAGTAGTGTGAAGTATATTATGTGTTTGTTTTTGATCAGTGACATTGTGTGTGTTTGGTTCATTATGGAGCAAATTATTATATCTAGTCACATTTGACCCATGTATATGTAATATTTGTCCCACATGTTGAATTGTTGGGAGCTGATCGTGCTTGTCATACTGTAGGCCTTAATGTGGATGTGCAATGTCTAATTATGGCACCACAAAACTTGCTTCTTACATTTGTAATGCAGAGCAGGGCGACCAGGAAGGTTCCAAAGGCTGTGACAAAGGTGAAGATCTTCCTGTTTCTCTTGAGAATCTTAAAGTCATCTGTTAGTCCTGTGATGACGGCCTCCATACCTCCCATCTAATCAACACAGACAATGTAGACAGGACACTCAAAGTCAACTGCTGAAAATGTAAAATCTTCTGTTATACGTGTGGCTTTTTTTGTGTGAAGTTTCATGGTTCATTGAGGATGTTTGTGTTTGAACTCACTGAGCTGTCAATGCCCAGAGTTAGCAGCATGATGAAGAAAACAATTGCCCAGAATGTTGAGCCAGGCAGTGTAGAAATTGCCTCAGGATAGATGATAAACACCAGTCCTGCCCCTGGATGAATAGACAAATACAGACAAGCCACAAGTAAAATTGCATTAATAAAAATACAGTTTTAGTCAAATAGTTCAGATTTTTTAATAGATTAAGACTTACCTTCTGTTGCCACATCTTCTATTCTCACCCCGTGTTTATAAGCCATATACCCGAGCACAGAGAAAATGGCAAAACCAGAGAAGAAACTGGTAACGCAGTTCACAGTGCTGGTCAAAAGAGCATCCCTAAAGGTAAAAAAAAATGAGCAGGATTTCTTTAATGCAATATTTTCAAGTTGCAGCGCTTTTTTAGTTTGATTGAGCACAACCTTTCTAAGGAGCGAGCTACAGAAGAAAGGTGTTTAAAGGTCCTGATTACTAGTATTCAAGAGATAATTTTATGTTTTATCTTGGCTTTGTGTATACTATTGTTTTCACGGACAAACTGAATGTGTGTTATAAGCATCTGTAACAGGAAAACTTCCCTCTCTCCCTGAGTTTTCATTCCATGGTGTTTGTTTTTCTGACATCACTGACAGCTTTCCCAACCTGCAGATTTATACCTAACTAAGAACTGTTCATTACTACACATATCCTAAATCCCACCTGTCAGCAGGACATACATTGCCGTAAATGAGACGTAACCAAGAAAAACACCTGTTTTAGTGGAAAACCAGAGAAATTACAGGACAGGAGAAGAAGGCTCCATTATGCTTTAAGTATAACTTTAAGCATAATGGAAGCCCTGTTCTGACTCCCTCCACTGAGTGATCTTGAAAAGTGCTACAAATTTGGAAATGGGTTGAAGAGGAGCTGAAATGACCAAGTGTGGACGTGAAAGGGTTAGTTCACATTTTGTACATAACCCTTAAAAGCCTGGACAGAATTTTTTTTTTGCCATTCCTGACTCTCTTATATTTATTTTGCTTTTCAAATATATTCTAGCAGTCAGCGCCATAGCTGAATTGTTAAAGTGTTAATTTTATATTCGACAGTGACTTTAAAAAAATAACTACATTTGCTAGTTCATCTAATACTTTGAGGTTTAAATACTGTATGTACATGTGCAGTGTGCATGATTTAGTGGTATCTAGCAGTGAAGTTGCAGATTGCATAAATTCATCACCCTTAACCCCTATGTTTCCAAGTGGGTTTAGAAGTTTCAACAGTAGTTGGAAAAATAGAAGGCCCTCACCCAAATAAGTGTTTGGCTTATGCAAGTGATTATGATTCTATGCTACTGTAGAAACATGGCGGACTCCAGGGAGGGAGACCCCTGTCTGTAAATAAAAGTGGCTTATTCTGATTGCAGAAACACTTGTTCTCAGTATGCTATATTGCTTGTCTGCAAATACATCCCTCTAAAACCCTCACTGTGCCTTAAAATATTTTCATTGCTTTACTTTGCCATCGTTCACCCCTTTCAATGAGAGACTAAAGCCCTGAAGTCTCATCAAACCAATCAGACTCGGCCAACAATAAAAGCACTTCTGTTTTGCCTCAATCAACCAGGTCACTTGTATGATTGTATGACTTTGATGTTTTAACACAATATCTCAGTTGCAGGTTTTCAAACAAATGACCTGATTCCTAAACTGAGTGATAAAATTACTCAAGTTCCCCATCAGAAAATGGGTTTCATGAGTCTTACTATAGATATGGGCCAGTTTTTAATTGATATCATCACCAACATTGATGTGTTGCCTCACAGCTGAGTCATATAATTCAGTTTGCAGCTCCAAAATATGCTTTAGTGCTTACTGTCAGTTTTCATGACTGCAGTACAAGCAGACCAGAAACAATACATTTAATTAGAACCACTTGATTAGTAGGTTGTTTTAATCCTTTAACATCGGGGCCAGACTGCGATCATATCAAGTCAGTCAGATGGATTGATAAAGGAACTTTATGCTCTCCATTACACATTAAGTTTTGATATACGATAGGTGCTTTCAGATGTCAGGTTCAAGCTTTTTTATGGAGCAGGATAGATTAACTCTGCAGCAATATTGTTATAGTTGTGTTTTGAAACTGTATTGGTCATTTTTGTTGCATCCTATTTGGTGACATGTTTTGGAGTGGTTGTGTGCTTGTGCCTCGAATGCATTTTGATGGCTTTTAACATCTGGGGACCTTTTCGGAAATGAGTGTTTACACTTTAACATGCTGTCTATTGGGTTCTGTTTGACAATCCATAAAAAGAGAAAGTAAAAGAAAGGAAGATGTCTGTGAAGATTCTCAGTCATCCAGGTCATAGTATCCAAGGCGTGTGGTTTTCCTTCGGGCGACTGGACTGGAAATTTGGTTTGAAGACGTTTCGCTGCCTATCCAGGAAGCTTCTTCAGTTCTAAATAAACTCATGCAGGCCACCAGAATTTATACTCTGTGGCTCAGGACTCCATCTTTGTCATCCTGCAAGGTGTAAGTTTCACTTAGGCCAGGGTCATTGCAGAGTTGTTCGGTCTCTGGCCCTGAACAATGCAGGGGTGTCAGGGGAGGGTCGTTGACAGTTTTGCTCTGTGGATAGGGACAGAAGGGGGTGTGTGAGTGGCCCAGAAATTTTGCTGAAGTTTGGCTGGGTAGAGATTCCAGCACAGAACGGTAAATGGGTGAAAAATGTTGTCTTGGGCCTCCCCCTCTATTCAGAGAGGATCGTTAGATATTCACAAAAATGGCTTTTTTCACTCCACGCTCAAACCACCGGTCTTCCCTGGCCAAGATCTGAACATTCTTGTCCTCAAAGGAGTGCGTCTTGTCTTTGAGATGCAGGTAGAATACGGAGTCCTGTCCTGAGGCTGTGGCTCTCCTGTGTTCGCCTGTTTGGTTTCCCCAATGT
>JAQQAE010000589.1:0-31580 GCA_029823295.1 Pseudamia nigra
ACCGGTAATCACTTAAATGTGTGGTGAAATCAAATTGTAAAAAAAAAAAAAAAACAACAGTAGAACTCAGGACTATGTTTAATAGTGAAAGTAAAATCATTTCCTTTCATGTGCCTTCTTTTGGCCAGGCAGTGTACTTGTTTTCAGCTGGATATGTATTAGCTCTAAAGCCTTGTCTGGAATAAGCTTGTGGCTTTTTCTTGAATAAGTCATTGTTTTTATCCATAATGTCCCAAAAGTGCTGAAAACAAACACGGAAGCAACAGTATCACGTGCGTCATGTATACTGAGACGTCGCTGTTCTAGACAGATGTGACCAATAAAAATGCTTGATATGTCGCTGGAAAGCTCAGAACGTATAGAAACTGATGGTACATGAAATTTTGAAGGCGGGATTTATCCCAGCCAATGAGAAGGTGAAAAACACAGAAGCACACACTGTTGCGCACAAGGGCTGCTCGCATTAATCACAGTACTGTGGGCACAAAGGAAGAAAATGATGAGTGATTTTTATCGTTGGTGGAAAGATATCACATGGATTCACCAAAATATGTAGTTTTATTCACATTGGAGCAACTGCGGATGAGAAATAACAAAAGTAAGACAAACTTTGTTATCCACACTTGTTGCTGTGATTTCTCTGTATTGTTTGTCTGTTTGCTGTGCGGTGGTACACCCATAAGTTATATACGGCTGGATTCAGCTCAGTGTGAGCTTTCATTGAGTGTGTTACAATCAAAATGTAAATCTAGATTCTAGATTTACATTTGGTTTATGAAGCACAGTATAAGACAAAGGAAAGATTCAGTGGAGTTGTTATTTTTTGTTTTTTTGAACATAATGGCTTGTTGTGTGGGCTGTGGTTTGTTGTTCTGAAATTGATTTAGCTACATTTTTAGCTGAGATTTTTGCAATTACAGAGGTGTATAGAATGTGTGGTTTTATTCATTGATTAAAAGGCAGGAGCCATGATTATCGGTCAAATTAGACCTTGCCCCGGATACGGGGGCAACCAGGGGGAAAGGATTAAACAGGTGTAACCAACATGAAGACCAGAGAGCTGTCTGAGAGAAAAGCAAGCAAATTTGAAGCTGATAGAAGATGGAAAATCAATCAGACCCATTGCACAAATATTTTCCATAGCCAGTACCATTTTTGGAATGTTGTGAAGAAGAAAGAAACCACTGGTGTACTGAGCAACAGACGTCAAACCGGTTGACCATGGAAAACATCAGAAGCTGAAGACAGAAACATTGTGAGAACTGTGAAGAAAAACCCTAAAACATCTAACAGTGACATCACCAACAACCTCCAGAGGACAGGAGTGAAGGATCACAATCCACTTTTCACAGAAAACTTCAAGAACAATAGTACAGAGGCCACACCAGAAGATGAAACCACTAATTAGCAGTAAGAAGAGGAAGGACAGATTGGAATTTGCCAAAAAAGTGCAGAGACGAGCCAAGTTTTATGGACTGATGAAACAAAGATGAACCTTTATCAAAGTGATGGAAAGACTAAAGATAATCGGCGATTATGATTGGTATTATACAAATAAAGATTGAATTGAACTAAAGTGTGGAGAAAGAAATGATCTGCTCATAATCCCAAACACACAATCTCATCTGTGAAACACAGAGGAGGTCATGTCATGACTTGAGCTTGAATGGCTTCTTCTGGGACGGGGTCATTGATCCTCATTGATGATGTAACACATGACGGCAGCAGCAAAATTAACTCAGAAGTCTACAGAAACATTTTTCTGTAAATTTAAAGAGAGATGCAACCAAACTGATCAGGGGATCCTTCATCATACAGCAAGACAACGACCCAAAACACACTGCCATGACAACCAAGGAGTTCATCAGGGGAAAGAAGTGGAAGGTTTTAGATTGAACAATTCAATCTGCAGACTTAAACCCTACTGAACATGCATTTGACCTGCTAAAGAGACTGAAGGGAGAAAACCCCCAAAACAAACAACTGAAAGAGACTGTGGTGAAAAACGCATCACAAAAGAAGAATGTAAAAGTTTGATGTTAATGGGCTGCAGGCTTCATGCAGTTATTGAAAGAAAAGGATTTGCAACAAAATATTAAGTATTATTCACTTTAATGTTTTTGGTGTCTTTAAATTTTGGTGTTTTAATTACAAATTATGTTATCTTCGAAGTTCTTTAACTGATTTTGATGTAAATACCTAGAAATAGGAGCTTAAATACTTTTCTTTTGTCTCATATTCATCGTTTGATGTCAAACCAAAATGATTTCAGTGTACAGCAAAAATAATGGAATTGGCCTAGTTCCAATAGTTTTAGTGGGCACTGTATGCTTAAGTAAAATGAGCAGCAATCTACAAAATAATGAACAAAATAATGAATAAAATGATTTTTAAAATTGTTTAAAAAGAATAATATAAAAAGTATAAGAAATAAAACTAAAGCTGCGAAGAAAATGAACAAAATAAGGAACAAAAATAAACAAAATAGTTGAGAAAAATGAACACAAAAGCAAAACAGTTATGCAGTGCAATGAACCAAACCTGAATGAAATTAACAAATACTGTAAATGAAACAACAAAAAAAGAACAAAGTAATCAAGAAAAATAAACAATGTAACAAAAGCCTAGAAAAGGGAATAAAATAAGCAACAGTTAATCCCAAAGAAATACTAAAATGTACAGGGATGAACAAAAACAACCTGAACTGAGTTTAAATATTAAATAAAACATGAGAATAATATAAGAAATTATATAAAGAAAATACCAAAGCTGAAATGAAGAAAAATGAACAAAATAATTGAGAAAAAGAACAAAAATAATTTAAATGAGCAAATTACAATAACAAACAACATCTACAAAATGAGCAGAATTAATAAAACTATACACAAGATGATGACAAAATGAACTATATGCACAAAATACAAGGAAATAAACAAACAGAAAAAAATAAAATAAATAACTGTGAGAAAATAAAATAAATTACTAAAATAAAATAATTACTACTTTAAGCAGTAAAATGAACAAAAACTGGAGGACATAAACAAATACATGAAAAAAAATAAGAGATCAATCAATAAAATGAATAAAAATTAAACTAAGACATTCAAGTCATTATTTATATGATTTATTTAGAGACCCAAAAGTAACATATCATGTAAATTATAAAGGAAATAAAAATGACCTGTGCTTTTTCTCTTCTCATCCATACTAGTGTGAGGACCGACAAGAGAAAAACACATCAAAGAAGATTCAGTCTGAAATTAAATAATTTCCTACAATTCTCTGTGTTTTTATCCTTCTGAAGTTTGCCCACAACTTGTGGGAGATGTTTGGCCAGCACCTGCATGATTAATATTTAATGTCGCTGTATTTACACGGCCTTTAATTACTTGGGTCAGTTCAAACTTACATTTATTGCTGCTTTTTTTTTCCAGATATTCCCTCTATTTTGTGTAGAACTCATCAAACAGCTTTCATCAGTTCTCTATAATTGCCTCATTAGAGTTCTCCTAATTATAGTGATCAAGGAGTCTTCCATACATATCAGAAAAAGAAAAAAACACATTTTCTCCACTTTGTTGGTGTGGTTTATTAGATTCGTTTAGTCAGAGTGATCATACTGATGCACAGACATAGTATGTTCACGGACTTGCCTCCATCAATCTATAGCTGAGCTCTTTGTTAAAGCTCTGTGTAGTACCACTCTAACCTTGTAAGCCATCTGGCTCCATCAGGCTCACATTTCTGTTGTCTATTTTTTTTTTTGGGGGGGGGGGGTTGCACCGCAATCCTTTCTGAAGACAGAAAAAAAGCCTTGGAGATCCAGATGGCTGCTGCGGATACAACACTTTTGATTGGTCTTGGATTGCCTTGTGATAGCTGTCCATCCTCAAGGTGTTGGATGTGGACTGACCATGGAGTAAGTCTGAAGTAGTTGAGACCCTCATTTTACTCAGCAGTTATTTGAAAGAACAGTTTTTTTCTTTCTTGTTTTTGATCTCGCAGGGCTCACTCTTCAAATATATTTTTGTCCAGACAAAAACTCTGCTAATATATGTTTTTTGTATGTGTATTTAAAACAAGAATCTGTGAAGCCCCCAAATGGGTTTGAAATTAGGTGGTGGTTGCCATAGTAACCCTTCCCCCTACCCTGACTACCCATCTGCCATGTTTGGTTAGTTCTAGGGACTTTGGAGGTACAGACCCGAATGTTCAGATGTACATTCAGACAACCTTGAAGCTGACCGTGACCTTGATTTTTTTCTTGAAGGTCACAGAATATTTGGAATCATCTATTTTCTGCCCTGTAATTCTCACAAGGGTGGAGGGTTAATGTAAACATTAGCTTGCTAATGTTTACTCTGTTCTTACGTTATTCTGCTGCACTTAGTCGTGGTTGTGAGATATAGAGCACTGGAATGTTTATTACAATTTTGGGAGAGTTTTCTGTGTTTACCTTCGGTGTTTGCTCTCACGCTGTGTGTGTGTTAGGACACACACACACAAACATGGCTTGCTTAACCAATCAGATGGCGATGTGGGCGGAACAATGCTGTAGACAGAAGTGGCAGGAGAGAGAAAGGACGGCTGCATGAGCCGAAATAACCCAGTTTTTAGTCGAGTTATTGATATTGGCCAATCGGATTAAATAAACACCGGTACCAACATACATCGAAACTCCAAATATCTGCGCCGATAATCGGCCAAGCCAATAATCGGTCGACCTCTATCACCAAGTGCATTGATGATGTCATGTACACCAAGACCATCACTGTTTGGGCCAATCAGAAGCCAGGGCTGACAGGAGAGGTCTACAGGCTCCTGAAGGCTTAAAATGCTGCCTGCAGAGCTGGGGATGAGGTGGACCTGAGGACAGCTAGGGCGAACCTGTCCCATGGCATCAGAGAGGCCAAGAGGCAGTACTCCAGGGCTTCAGCAACAGCAGAGACACTTGGGGTTATAGACCATCATAGATAACAAGCCCACACCACAGACCTGTGACAGGCCTTCCTCTCTGCTGAATGAGCTGAACAAATTCTTTGCTCGCTTTGAGGCATCCCTGCACAGAAGACTCCACCCACTCCTGGTGATCAGGTGTTGACACCTTGGCAGGATCAATGCATGAAAAGTTCTGGGTCCTGGTCATGTACTAAGAGTTTGTGCGGCGATGTCTTCACAGACATCTTCAACATCTCACTGAGTCAGGCTGTTGTCCCCATGTGCTTCAAATCCACCACCATCATTCTGGTACCAAAGAAGTCATCTCCCTCCTGCTTCAACAACTACCATCCAGTTGCACTTACACCCAGGGACTGTCTACAAAGTGAAAAAAAAAGACTGATGAATCTGAGTATTTTCTCCTAAACTAATGTTGAAGTAGTTGTAGGCATTTGGCTCTTTTTCTCCTCCTGTTTCTCCTCAGTAAATGCTGCTGCAAAATTTGCTGGATTTAATTATACATCAACTTAAACATTGAAATATAAACACTAACTTCAGTTGTTCCCATGTATCCTGTCTGACATGTGTGATGTGTTTGTTATTGTTCTGTTCCGTATGCAGGTCAGTTCAGGAATGTCAACAATTCAAATCACAATCTGACATTTGACACATTTCAAAGACTAGCGTGAACTGTCAACCCAAAAATCAGATCTGGGCAATAAATCCAAATTGGGCACTTGAGCTTGTAGTCTGAACATAGTATAGCATGTAGTCTAACCCTAACCCAAATGAGTTTGTCAGATAATGCTTGATGAAGTTTTACAAAGTTACTAAGCTACCATTCAGTATTAGTTTACCTTTAAGACCCCTGACCCATTGTGCTCCTGCAACTCCCACATGCCAATGGACACTTCCTGCATTTAGCTCCAAAATGGCAACCAGGAAGTCACAACCTGACTGGCCTCAAATTGAAGTTCAAAAAAACAAATTGGTGTAATGGTTTGTCATGGTCTGTAATCATAAATGGTATTATTTCAGAATTCTTCTTGGGAAATTGTAGCCTGTGTCAATACTCCCATATTACTGATCATTAAAAACTGCTAAAAGCTGTTAATTTGAAGTGCGGTACTACAACATTACACAGATAAGACATTTACACTGTAATGTCAGTCACTGATCTCAAGGGAATACCCAAAAACAGTACAATATTATTTCAAACTAAACACAAAATTGAGTGCATTAATCTTGGTAGCCCACCTTCCCTTGTTTTCTGTATTATATCTGCATCTGTGCCCTTTCCTTCCTGTTATTCGAAACCCACAGTGTCATGTCATGTGCGAGGATTTCAGGGTGAACGTAGCTGATTAAAACCTCTAAATGACTAAATCTACAATCTGTTTTACAAGAAGCATGTATGCCTGCGATTTGTGATACCATCTCGCACTGTGAAGAGTGAAACGTGTGTTATGAAAAGCAATATTTTACAGTGTGTGATATGAATACTGGGTAATTTTCCTGTCATAAAACAGGGGGGAGTGGGAGGTAATGAATATTACACCGTCTGGTCGGTCCAGCCCCCACCCCCCTCCTCAACTTTTATGTCTCTCTCTCACCCCCTCTCTCTCTCTCTCTCTCTCTCTCTCTCTGCAGCTGTAGCGTCCTCGGGGCTACTAGCTAACCAGATCAGGTGCTAAATTCACTAATTGAATAATTTCACTGGGCTCCACAATGGGCCTTTTGAAAAGCGCCTGCTCTTTGTGTCTGTCCTCGAGTGACTGAAAGTGGTACAGCCTTTTAAATGAAAGAGGAGCGCAGAGCTGCTGCTGTGGAGGAACTACACTGTGATGAGATGCAAGGGCGGAGGTTTGTTAAACATTTGGGGGAGGGGGGGGACTCTGGATCCTCCTCGAAATTTTAAAACTGGAAGACTTCACATTCCTGTTATTAGTTTATGACCAGAGCAAAAGAAATGAACAGAATAATGAAGAATGTGATCACAAATGAAAAAAATAAGCAATGAAATCACGAAATATTTGCAATATTAGTAACAAAATGTACAAAAAGTAGCAAAACAACCTGGAAATGAGCAAAAAGGTAAAAATTAAGCCACGAAGTGATAAATATGTGCAATATGAGTAACAAAATAAGCAAAAATGGAGCAAAAATACCTTCAAGATGAACCGAACTGTGCTATACTAACAGCAAAATGGGAAAAAGTGAACAGAAAACACTCAAAATATCACTAATTCAATGAGCGAAAATGTACAAAAAAGAGCAGAACATAATGTATAAACTGTAGTAACAAAAATGAACCAAAGACCTGCGATATAAGTAAACAATACATTAAAAATAAACAATTTGAGTAACAAATTTAGCAAAAATGTACAAAGAGGAAACAAATAATCTCTAAAATGAATAATAAAGTAAAAACTAAGCACTAAAATAAGCAAAAATGTACAAAAAAGAGCAAAATAACCCACAAAATGTAGAAAAATGTGCCATATACCGGTAAGTAACAAAAATGCACAAAATGAACCAAAGACTTGTAATATGAGCAAACAATACACTAAAATTGTCCAATTTGAGTAACAAAATTAGCAAAAATGTACAAATAGGAAACAAACAACCAATAAAGTGAAGCAAAAACTAACCACTAAAATGATCAATAAGGAGCAAAAATGTATAAAAAGAAGCAAAAGAACCCACAAAATTTGCCGTAAAAGTAACAAAAATGTACAAAATGAACAAAAGATTTGTAAAATAAGCAACAAAATGACCAAAGGTGAACAATATGAGCAACAAAATGAGCCAAAATGTACAAAAAGGAAACAAATCACCTCTAAAATGAATAGTAAAGTAAAAACTAAGCACTAAAATGACCAAAAATGAGCAAAAATGTAAAGAGCAGCAAATGTATTAAAAAAATGCTGTATAAGTAATAAAAACAAACAAAATGAACTGAAGATTTGCAAAACAAGCAACAAAATGACCAAAGGTGAACAATATAAGTAACAAAATGAGCAAAAATGTACAAAAATGAGGACAATAACCTGCAATATTAACAAAAAGTACAATATTACTGTAAGTAATAAAATGACAGTACAAGTTTGATTTGTTTTCAATCAAAATGAAGAAAATAATGACAAAATTATTGTAATCATCAATAAATTAGTAAAAAAAAATAAGGAAATAGTAATAATGATCAACATAGTGAACAAAATAAACAAGTACCAAAAAATATGGATAATTCTATTGATATTGCAGAGGTTTAATCCCTACTGCCCCTGAAATCAACACCTTCGTTGATGTGTGACGTGCTGCCTGTGTTGAGGTGTTGAGTTTACTGTCCATGCAGTGTATTGGAGATCAATGAGGATGCTTTTACAGTGCACTCTGTTAAAGCCCAGTTGTTGAGGTTGGTTGTTTGCCTCTTTAAATCCTTGGATTGTCTCAGTAACAACATGAATTCCCGTAAAAGCCGTGGAAGAACAGTGGAACGTGAATCTATAGGTATAAACCTGGTAACTAATTGCAGGACACGAATAGCCTTTATTTCATCCAAATTTTTAAGATTTGAATATTCATGTGCATTTTTTTAGACAGGCTTGTCAAACCCAAACTGATTTTAATCTTTTTCTCAGTCGTGAAAGCTGTAGCGTTGTGAAGCATTTGCAAAATAAGTATTATTTTGTTAGATTACTTTGGCGTTATGGAACATTTGCATGGTAAATGCACAACATTAATAAAGGTTTACATTCAACTGGGTGTATTTTGAATGTGTGCCCAGATATTATCTCCCACTTCAATTGTAGGTTGCTAATTCCATATAGGGTATGAGGTAATGGCCACTTATGCAGTATATATAGCCATATTTCTGCACATTCACTCTCCCACTGCATTGAATTCACACACATTCACAATGACATACAGTTAAGGACATAACTACAGATATTAGCCCCTTATGAAATTGTGATTGTTTTCCAAATGTCCCCCATGCTTGGATACTTGGAAACACTTTGATAACTTTGAATGTCCGTCTCCTGCCTCGTGGCCAGTAATGATCCTTCTTCTTACATCTGAACTTGTTTATTTGATGCTTTTACAAGTGATGCCTCAAATCCTTTCTGAAGTGAATTTTGGACAAACATTCAGTTTTAACTTCAGTTCACACACTGAGTCTAATATGTCAGCCTTAGCTTCTTCAAACACTACCTCATTTTTGGATCAGAGTAAGTCGAATATGGTGACAACAGGGCTCCTTATTTGAGCTTCAAATGCGTCTTTTAAAACCTATGGGTGACATCATGAAGGATTTGTCCATCTTTTATGCAAATCAGTTTTCAGATACACTGTAACCACTTGTCACCACTGGGATATAAATCACCATCCTCATACATCTCACCACTATTTGAAAAGATTAGATTAAATGAAAATAAAAATGCACTTTTTCAGGATTAAAAAAAATAAATCTGTTATACCTGATTGAAGCCACACTCATTCATTTCCTGGCAGTTGAAACAAGAGTCAGGGAAAACAAAACAAAGTGCCAGCCTCATCACAAACAGATATGTAATTTCTTCCTCAAGACAGAGTATTGTTGTTTGATATGGATGTCAGGCTGGTTGGGTCCCAGCTCTTTAACATAAACCTTTTCCTGTGGTGTTCTATGGAATGGTGCTGTTTTTAGCAACATAACCAAAATGTATTTCTCCAGGTAGCAGTCACTCCTCCAACTGACTGTAAACAAAACCAAGTACCACAGAGAATTTCCAGGATCCAGAGCTGTTGGCCAGAGACCCAAAATATGCATTTGCTGTGCCCCAGCGTTCTCCTATCTTTTGCATTGAAGGGAGTCCTACTGCACACGCACCATTTATAAAGACACAAATTTTGTGCCCCAGAAAAACAGGACATATGTCACAAACTGTAAACTGTTACACTGTACCTCATTTATTTAAATTTTCATGTTTTTGTCAAATAATTTTAAGTGGTTCTCTTCTTCATGTGGAACAGGTGGAGCAGCGCCCTCTATTGACAGGCTGCCAGTAGGTTCTAAAACAGGGAAAGGCAATCATTACTGATCACCAGACCTACAGCTCCTCACCCTAACCACAACACACAACTGCTTTAGTATTCAAATGAACTGATAATTAATACTTTCATCAGAAATGATCATGATGAAATAATTTTATTTTACTGTCAGAAACCATGAATGAATACAACACACCAAAGTTAATTTAATATATTTAATATTAATGTCACCTTATACCAGGGGTCTCAAACTCGTGCCATGGAGGGCTATGACCCTGCAGGTTTTCTATACGACCAGTCACTAAAGCAGGTGATTTCACTGATCAGCAATCGGGGGGAAGAGCTAATCAGTAAAATCTGCTGGTTGGAGAGAAATCCAGTAGGGTATCAGCCCTCCATGGCACCAGGTTGAGACCCCTGTCTTATGAGAAAGGGTTGCTGTGAGAAAGAGTTTTCCTCCTTTCTGATTTCTTACTTTTTGTATAATTATCATGTTTAAATGTTTCAGGTCATCAAACAAATTTAAATAATACATTTAAGAAAACAAATAAACATAAAATGCAGTTTCCTTAAATGAAGGTTTTTATTTTTAAGGGAAAAAATCCAAACCTATGTAACCCTGTGTGAAAAATCCGCTTCCCCCCTAAACCTAATATCTAGCTGATCCATCTTTAACAGCAACAACTGCACTCGAGCACCTGTAATAACTGGCAGTGAGTCTTTTACATCACTGTGGAGGAATTTTGTCCCACTCATCTTTGCAGAATTGTTGTAATTCCACCACATTGGAGGGTTTTCCAGCATGAACAGCCTTTTTAAGGTCACATCACAGCATCTCAATGGGATTCAGATCAGGACTTTGACTAGGCCACTCCAAAGTCTTCATTTTGTTTTTCTTAAGCCATTCAGAGATGGACTTGCTGGTGTGTTTTGGATCATTGTCCTGCTGCAGAACCCAAGTGTGCTTCAGCTTGAGGTCATGAACAGATGGCCGGTAGACAGCAGAATTCATGGTTCCATTTACCACAGTAAGTCTTCCAGGTCCTGAAACAGCAAAACAGCCTCAGACCATCACACTACCACCACCACCATATTTTACTGTTGGCACTTTTTGACACAGGGCCATATAGGTTTGTTTTGTTCCCCTTAAAAATAAAAGCCTTCATTTAAAAATATTTATAATGTGACAAACATACAAAAATTAAGAAATCGGGAAGGGGAAAGCAATTTTTAACAGCACTGTAACCACATACAACACACATGCAGCAGTTGTATAAGGTAGTTATGACAGGCTATTGTCACTCCCTATGAAACACACACACACACACGTACAGTACACACATACCAACAGTCGTTTATTAAAAACCTCAAGCCGAGTTGTTTTTCTTTTGCCTTTTCTTAGAATCACTTCATATCTGAGAGGCATGACTTCACACTTGTCTTATTGATTCAGTATTTCTATATACATTTACCTGAAGGTGAAAATAAATTATTACCACTACTTCATGGAGAAAAGAGCCTGAAGTAGATGCTGTATTGTATTTGACAATGGATGCCAGCATAGATATTACCCAGATGTCATCATTTTTTTATCTGTATATGACAAAAAACACCCAAGAAAATATAAAACCCTGTCCATTTAATTGAATAAGGTATTTATTGATTATGTGGGATATCCATGGATTTTGGACATGCACAAGTTTGTTGTATTACTTTTGGCTGTTTCACTAAAAAGAAAAGGGAAAGAAAATGCAACAATATTACAAAGATGGCATTGTCTTTTCAGGGGATGTATGAGTACTTGCACTGCACTTACTTTTATGTTTAATGTGTGCAATGCCAATTAAAGGAGTTTTTACATGGTGTCAGTCTGAATCTCACAGGGTTCAGTTTTCTTTCTACAGGAGTTCTCTGTTGCCCCCCAGCCCCAATGCAACACTGACTGTACGAGAGATATATTACAGTAGACAAAGTATATCCTTTATTAACAAATTAATTTCATTTTCACGTGTGTATTTCCAATTTCAGCTCCCAATGCCATAGAGATCATTCATTCTACTATGTTCGTATGGTTTTTAATTGTGTAACAAATGGGCTGTTTCAGGGTCTGTTGACCTCACCTTTTCCTGCCCGTGCCATGGATACCATCATGTAGACTCCCTGGTAGAATGGTTTGTTTTGTTGGGTCTGGAGAACAGTTTGAGGATGGTGATCTGTGACATCACAAATATTCAGAGGTCCAAATGGCTTCAGTCAGGTTCAGTTATCTGAGAAAGGGGCTGTGTGACTATTTAGATACTTTAACCTTTGGCACTTATGTATGTTTTAACACATCCAGGTGTGTTTTATTATAGGAAAATGTACAATGCCATTTTTCGCAATATGTCTCCTTTAAAACTACCTTTGTTAACATTGTGCTGTATTCTGTAGGCATCAGCATCACTGAATTTTAATGATGAATCCACAATCTGTGTGCCACCACAGTGATTGGTCAATTTTTTAAAACTTAATTAAAAAAAACCCTTTGAATATTTTGTTCCATCAATCTGCAGACAGTTTTTCCTCAGCACTGTGTCGGTCCCTGCTGGATGGTGTTCTCTGTCCACTCGCCCATCTCATATGCAGCCAAAGGTTTGAGCCCCTTCATAACTTTGCATACTTTGAAGTTATCTCTATTTTCCTTTAAAGCCAAGAGCCTCGTGGTCATGGATTTCTTCATACAATCCATCTCAAAAACTGATCGGTTTTTGGCACTCGGCTGGCCTCTTCTCACCCAGAAATATGCATCCCTAATTGCCTAAATGTTGGTTTTGACATCTGGAGCTCTCTCAGTGCTACACCAACCAGTCGGGTGGATATCAAATGTTTCTTTGCTTCTGCTTGCTCAACTTGTGGCCATATTTCACTACTTTAGATTGACCTCTTTGATCCCTTTCTTTGTTTTGGAAACAACATTTTCGGAGCGAGACGATGAAGGGGTGAGCGAGGCTGCCAAGTGGCTGACTGACGAGCTGCCTTTCCTGGGCCGCTCAAGCCTGAAACCTCAGCGTGCCATCCCCACTCCGGCCTGCGCCAGTCTATATGACTTATGGAGTTTGGGCCCTCCACTGCCAATCCCACTTAGGGTGCAGTTTTCTGATAAACAAAAGCACATTCAAGCTTTAGCTTCTCATTTCACACTATGTGCTTTGGCTGGAGGCAATGCTTTCCTGGAGCCCCTGGCCTAGAGTCCAAAGAATGGCTCCAGTTGGCTTTCCTTTTTTAAAAAAAAAAAAAAAGGAGGGGGGAAAAGACACCACATGTGGAGGATTAGGCTCCATCTTTCATCCTCCACGCTCACTGCTTGCCCTCTACTACCAGAGCCATCAGTGCTCCCGGTGAGCTACTGAACCAGCCCCGTGGACACATGCACAGGCAACACACAACACCAATTCACCTGACTCCATCTCTGTCCCACCTCCCCATCCGCCATCCCCACAGCCCTCCAACCCCTCCAGCTAGCACAGGGATTGCAAACATGAACACACAATCTCTCTCTTTCTCTCTCTGACTTTCTCTTTTTCAGGTCCGCTCTCTCTCTCTTTGAGAGCTTGAGTTGGATTTAAACTTTTAGTTTTTGTGCGGGGGCGCGCTATATCCCTGGCTATTGTAGGAGGGAGTACTCCTGACTTTGACAAAAGCTGTACAGTGATGATTGTGAGTCGTCTTACCGTAAAGTTCCCGGGCAAAGCAGAGACACTGATACAGTTTTAAGTCCACAAATTGTCCTCATTGTGTCTTTGCTTGTTCCCTGTGAAAACCTGGCAACTATAACATGCAACAGCACCAGTACATATGGTGCTTCAATTGAAAACTTGTGCCACTGACTGCAAATGTATTCCATATCAGATGCTATATTTTGAATACACTTAACTTAAAGAGGTGCGCCAGATGGATCCACAGAGGGAAATATAAGCAAACATGGCACTTAATGCTCTTTCTATAGAAATGTCAAGGCTTAGATCTGAAAGCGACTGGCACCCGTCAAGGCCCTTTGTCTCAGGCTACGCGGAGATACCAGAGTGGTTATTAGTGCTACGTGTGAAACGCTAGCCGAGGCGTGTGATGACCCCCGGGGGCCTTGCCTGTCTCAGGGAACAGATGTGCCACCCACTCGCAACAGTTGTACCCTACCCACAGTGGTCTTGTGGGAGACAGTGGGCTCACTGCGGACTGAAGATGATACCTCCACTTAACTAGCTCCTGTGTTGGAGGCATGAAGGGGGAGGGGGGGAAGAAAATAAGGAGGGGGTGAACAGAACTGCACGCATATTTACAGGATCAATATTTACCCAAAACTCTTCCTGGGAGCCAACACCTGCTGCATCTTTGGAGACGTTCAAATGAAATGGGCTGATGAACAGTGATAAGTGTTTCAGCTCAACAACCCCTGCCCCCCATCTAACAAAAAGATGTATCCTTTGTGACCCAAAATTCTAATAGCATTTTATGTATTTCATTGACTAATTTATTATGGTATTTTATTTTTATGAGCCTGCATTTAAATATGTAAAAAGGAACTGAACTTTCTTTTGTTCTTGAAATACACATGAAGCCAGTCAAAAGAACCACACAAAACCAGGAAATATTAACAAAAATATATACGTAAATATGACAAAAATAAACAAAAGCTTAAAAGAATAATCAAGTTTTTAAATAGCCAAGTTGTTTTTTTAATCATTTGTCAACAACATGAACAGACTAAAGAACAAAATGCACAAACTATAGATAAAACTCACAGAAAAATCCAAAATATGCATTGGACAAGTATTGAAAATGAAAAAATAATCAAAGACATGCATGTAAAAACAAAAAATAGCATAAAAGTCAAGACACTTAACAAAATAATCAAGAAAATAAATAAAAATGATGAGCACAGTTCACCATGTTAAATAAAACAACCAAAATAAGCATCATGTTGATCAAATGCACAAGATACACACTAAATACAACTAAAGAACAAGATGGACCAAAAAAAAAATTAGTAAAATAATGAATTAAAACAATAACAATAAGAAGGAAAAAATAACAATGGTGGAACAAAATCAGGATAATCAGTTAAAATAATTAAATTTAAGGAAATAATAAAGGACACAAGCAAAAATGAACAAAAAAGAACCTGAATGACTGAGAAAATGATGAACAATATAATGAGCAAAATTACATTTTAAGCAGCTATTTTACAAACTGAGCTTTATTTACACATTCACAAATACTGACTTTCTCTGTCACAAGAAAGTCAAAATGACCAAAATCAGCCTCTGATCCACAAAATGAACCAAACATTAACAATATAAGATGAAAATAAGAAAAAATAAGACATGAACAGCAGTACACACAAAATGAACAAAAAGTCAGACTGTATATAGACAGTCTAAGCTCCACCCACTTCCTTTGTCGTCTCTTTGGAAAAAGTTTATTGCAATGTATTTTTTTGGTCTTGTTTGAATGACACAATTTAAAAGACAATAGTATACATCTGTGATTATGTCTAATATTTCACAATTATTCTGGATATTAGGCGTCATGTAAACATCATATTCCGATTGGATATTTAAAATTGTGTCTTCTTCCAAATAAGACATCTGGGATCTGCTGGTATTATTATTTGACTATGAATCCAGCATATTCATAGGCTGAGGTCACCTGAGTTGGAGACAAAGATGGACTCTCTGAAGTCCACAGTTCTGGTCAGAAAGGAAATAAAATGCCGCCACTTCCATTCATTATAACACGTAACAGATTTTTAGATACGTATGAGTAAATATCTGAGACTTCACTTTTTCAGTCTGTGAAGGAATGAAACAGAGAGGTAACACAGTGGAACATCTGTCACCACTGAAAATTTGGAGAAAAAAAAGCCCTGTCTATAATCGTGGTATGAACAGCTGCATGTAAACAGAAATATTAGTGGAAGAGTCACTTTCAATGGTCATGTAAACAGCTTAATTGGAACTTTGTTTATCGTAGAATGTGGGGGAAAATGGAATATTGGGCAAATATAAATGTAGGGGTTATTTTTTGCTAAAGTAGTGCAACACCAATTCCAAAAAAGTTGGGATTTAAATAAAATGTAAATACAAACAGAATGCAATAATTTGCAAATCTCATAAAAGCATATTTCATTCCTAATAGAACACAAGCCACATATCTGATGTGGAAACTGAGACATTTTAACATTTCATAGAAGATATAAACTCCCTTTGAATTTGATGGCAGCAACACATCTCAAACAAGTTGTAACAGCTAATTAGTTTGACTGGTAACAGGTCAGAAACATGACTACGTATAAAAAGAGCCTCTCAGATGTAAAGATGGGCAAAGAAGTTTATCAATCTGTGACCAACTGTGTCTAAAAGTTGTAAAACAATGTTAGAAAAATGTTCCCCAATGTAAAATTGCAAAGACTTTTAACATCTCTCTATCTACAGTGTATAATATCATCAAAAGAGTCAGAGAATCAGGTGGACGGTCAAAGGTCAAAACTGGATGCTGGTGATCTTCAGGCCCTGAGGCGGCACCGCAATAAAAACAGACATGATTCTCTCCTTGAAATCACTGCATGGGCTCAGTGAACTGCAGTCTGTGACCACAGTTCACTGCACAATCCACAAATATAAGTTAAAGCTCTGTCATGTAAAGAGGACGACATATGTCAACACCTTCCAGAAACACTGGCGTCTTCGCTGGACCAAAGCTCATTTAAAATGGTCTGAGACATTCATCTGACCACAGCACAGTTTAACATTTTGCCTCAGACCATTTTAAATGAGATGTGTTGTTGCTATTAAATTCAAAAGGAGCTAATTCTCTCATTCTCCAAGCTAAAGTAGTGAAAGCAAACTGTGGAAAGACAAAAGTTAAGTTGAAATCACGAGTGACTTCCTGTTTATAGTCTTTATAATTACATATCGTCACAGTCTCACATTTCAACAGTTTACAACAAAGTTGTACTTTTGTGACTTGTAAAGTTATGTTTTAAACCAAACATTATATGTGTAAATGGTGGCAGAATTCAATCAGGATAAAAACTGCAGTTTTTTGCAAAATTAGATCCCAAAGCACAAAATACGAAGGGGCGGGACTAAGGCTATTTAAAAATTCATGTAACCATTGTTTTGTCTAAATATGGGCACTTGTGGATTTTGGCTGCAGTCTGGTTCCAAAATGTAAACCACTAGGGGTCACATCCCATTTACTTGTAAGTAAAATGTATTTATATAGCACTTTAAAAGACAAAAGTCACAAGGTGCATTACAAAATAAAATAAAATAAATAAGCTTAACCTTTTTCTTGAAGTTAAGACAATTCTTAAGTCCAATAGGAGTGAGTTGGGAGCCACAACCTCAAAAGCACAGTCTGTTTTGATCCTTAGTCCGGAGCGAGGTACCTCCGGTAAGCCTTGGTCAGAGGACCTTGCAGAGACGTGGAAGTTACATATGAGTGTAAAAGTTCACTAATATAGGGAGGCTGTCCTTTGTTTACAGTCAGTGGCAGATATAAAAGACTCATCCCAAGGTCATAAATGCACAGTTGTTATTGTTAGGTGATGATAATCTAATGAAGACATAATTATGAACATTATATTCCATTTTGGCAGTTATCGCCTACTACATTCTACACGATGTACCTTTTAAATAGTGACAAACCATCATATACACAAAGGTAAAGGGAAAAAAAAATTCCTCCTCACTGTATTGAAGCTTAAACACATCTGAATGCAACCCACAGAGTTTGACTGACAGCTAAAGTTTACAAAGTGTGGTGCTGAGTGCTGAGCACTAGGGGAGAACAGAAAATAAAAACAAGACTCTCACAGATTACCACTTTAATATTTGATAGCATGTGTGGGCTTCGTATCACTTAGTATAATTAAATCAGTCGAGACCTCACTTATAAAGACTGAATTTGGACGCCATTTATGTCGGATCGGGTTTCACTCACTCAAACAACCAGGACGTCGGTTTTTAACGTGACAGGCAGAGGATAAAAAATGAAAAAAAAAAAAAAACAGTACCCGATGTTTGATGCATTTACACAACAGACGCACAGATAATGCAGTTAATGGCCAGACGTCTAGCCAGAGCCTGTCCTGTGTGTGCTGATGGGTAGACAGAAGGCTGAGGAGCTGCACACAGATCAACCCATATTGACTCAGTCTATTGACAAATGAATTTGGGGGCAAAGTCCTTCTGCGAGTTGTTGATTTAGGTGTCACAGTTCATTTCTGTTTGTGCCAACACTCACAACACATATCTGCGCCTTGATCTGACAGCAAGCTGTGAGTTCAAATATGCTTTTATTAAACTGTAATATATCAGAATTTTATACAATTATCATAATAGAGCGTGTTTTTCCACAGCTCTGCTCATTAAGAGACCACGGTAAACTAAATTCAAGGATGCAAATATGAACCCGATCATAGTGAGCCATTAAAAATTCTGAAATAATGTCGGTGAATTCCAAATGAAATGAATGCAAGACAAAGTTTGTTTTCTGCAATATTATAGTCAAGCGAGTACATTAAAAAGCAATTAAAACTAACTATTGCATTACAAGGAAATGAATTAACTTTCAGCTCATAATAATGCATGTTTTCTCTATAAGCATGGTGTAAATGAAACTCTTCATTAAGGATTAAGAAATAATAAAGAGAATTAGTCTGTACAAGGAGCCTTTCAAATGTTCATTATTAGACGTATTTGTTTTAATGAGCTTTTGGAGAGAGAGGAAAAAATACAAGTAGAGTGAGAAATATGACGGAAACTTTGATGATGAAACTTTAATGATTAAGTTTTATAAGTTTATGTGAAATCCTTAAGAGCTACTTTTCCTAAACAGCAGTGGAGCCTTTTTTACCAAATAATTTGGTTTAGTATTTTATTCATAACCTCCGCCAAGCAAAAGTGGCGGAGGTTATGTTTCTCCAGCGTTGTTTTGTCAGTCTGTCAAGTTGTCTGTTTGCAACATAACTCAAAAAGTTCTGGACGGATTTTGATGAAATTTTCAGGAAATGTCAGAAATGGAATAAGGAACAAGTGATTAGGTTTTGGCAGTGATCTGAATCACCATCTCAGCGCATGGCATTTTTTCTTCTGTTTGTTTGTTTGTGTGTTAGCAACATAACTCAAAAAGTTCTGATCGGGTTTTGATTAAATTTTCAGGAAATGTCAGAAATAGAATAAGGAACAAGTGATTAGATTTTGGCATTGATCTGACACTAAAGTTCTCCACACCTTGATGGAGGAGACACTGACAACTCACTGTGAGTAGATCAGTAAGAATATAAACAGTCATTAGTGGGATTGCTGCACGACTCAGCAATCCCACAATTGTTGTCTTCAGTCTTTAAACTTATTATTATTCTTCCACTTCCGTACATTTTTTCTTGTTTAACTGATCTTACATTTTTTTGTCCGATTAAAACCATTCACACTTCACATTGTTCAGCTTATTCAGGACGTCTCTGCTATTGCTTTTCATAATTCTAACCTTCTAATGTCATACAGGGAAATGAGTTGTCTTGGCAGACGTCTGTGCTTTCCAAGTTCTTTCTCGTTATTGCTGCTTGTTTGATTATTAATAGCAAAATGCTGTCATACATACCTGCCGATCAAAGCACAACAGCTCAGACATCAAAGCCTTCTATTTATCTCAGAGCCTGTCCTTCAACCAAAAATGACCTCGTGGGCCATTTGTTCATGCATGCACTACGACCCGACTCTATGTTTTAGATTTAAGTGCCCTCTAGTGGTTAAAGAAGTATCACCCCTCCCTCGTCGGACAGGAATGTCTTATTGCCCTGGAGGGCTGAGATACTGTGCTTTTATTTCCAACCAGTCTCAGGTTGATTTCCAGTTGCAGTTCATTTCACAGAATTAATTCCCACTGATTGCACTTCGCTGAAAACTCCAGCTTTAGTAAAAAAACCTGCAGTGTCATCGCTTTTTGTGACACAGATTGGACACCCTTAACTTTGTGCCAGGAGGAGGAAGTGATGGCAGTACTAGATCACAGAGCTGCCACCAAGGAGACCCACTCCCGGAGTGTGTTTCATATATCACTTTTTTTTTCTGTCCCTTGCCCTGACCCGCATTCCTTAAGCTTAACCTCTTAAACCCCCACATTGTTAGACTTGGGGCAACTGGGGGACCTCCAGGGGCCACTCTGCAAAATAAAAGTATAAAACACTGCGCTAATCATGTAAAAATATAGTCATACTGAATATAAAAAATACACAGGAGAAACTCAGACATATAAGTCATATTTACCCACACCAAACATAACTCCAACACCAACATAAAGTATAAAAAAAAAACGATGGCTAAATCAAGAGGCTAGGGCTTAAGAGGTTAGAGGTTAAGAGGCAAAAAAACTACTCTCATATCATAAAAGCACATGAAAAACAACTCAAGCTCATGTAGTGGAGTAAATGTACTTGAGCGCTACCTGCTTCTGAAAATATCCAGCAGTTCCAGAATGTGCTTGATATTTTCATATTCAATAAAACATATTTAAAATCAACACAGCTGTTATCGCTTTATAGTTTAGGTAAAATAAGAATTTGTCACCCTACAAGTATGGTGTAAAAACATTAATTAACATGTGATCACTCTTACAGGCTGTTTATAAATGAACAGATCAGTGATTCAAACTATGAATGGGCACTTAATAAGAAGACAGAACTTCTATACAAAATATTATTAGCACCAAATAATAATAATAATGAGTTGATAATAAAGATCTTCTGTATAAAACAGCTGCGCATTCATTTATCTTTCACACATAAGTTGCATTCATGTAACTTTTTTCCTTCGGACCCTTGCTGCACCTGATTCTGGCGACGCTGAAGCAAAGCCTCTGCCATGAAACTAAAAAATCTCTGCGAGCAAAAAGCACAGCACATTTAGAACGACAAGCACCCACCTAAACACCGTTCACATTTCAGACAATAAATCATTAGTAACAACCATGGCATCTCTTTCCCTCTCATCCTTTCCGCTCCCCCCACACACCCCCCAACCCTCTTAATGCCAATCAGAGCAAGATGGGAAGATTCCCTCCAACTCTTGAGATCCAGCATGTGTTTCTCCCAGAGGGGAAAAATTAATTCCTCCTCCCCCTCAGCATCCTCCTCCTCCTCCCTTTTTCTCCGCCAAGGTGCAGCATGCTCCCTCTCTTTCTCTCCCATCTGAAAGAATACAAGAGAATGAGAACCTCTCCTGAGGGGATCCAGCTTATATACTATTTCATCCGCATTTAAATCCTCTGATAAATGCGAATGTGAATGCCTTAGCGGGGAACTTGCAAAATAAAGAGAGATTATTTTCGAGAGATACTAATATTAGTCTTTTGGCATGGGGTAGAGTGAATACGACACCCGAGCGTGGGGAAGTCTATTGATGGTGATATTTAATCTAGTGTAAGCATTGCTCGTTGTCAAAAGAGTGGAATAAAGGGAAGAGGAATATGGGTTGTTTTTTATTTACATACCTGTGTGAATGACGATCCATTCAAATAGATGACTTATCAGGCCAAAACAGAACCTCCCTCTCCCCACAGGCGATGAAGAGGAAGAAAAATAAGTTAAGTCCTGTATTATTCCAACGCAGAGCTTTTATGTTGCATGATTCTATGCCTTTGTACATACAGAGTAGAACTTTTTTAACTGCCATTACTGGATGCATCATGTAACTAGAACAGCTATTGTTCCAGCCTGTTGTTAGTTTGAAGTTGCCGGGGAACACCAGAGATGCTTCTTGATCATCCAGGTAGTGAGCAGCACTTTTCATTCTCACTTTGATGTGGGAAAAACATCAAATGAATTCTTAAGACACCCATAATAATCTACGGTTTTTATTATGTGCTCATTGTTCCCCAGGACCATCATTTTCCAGCAGCCTCTGTTGCAGAGAGACGTGAAGGTTTCTGTCACAAATATTCCTTTCAGGATCTGTTAGGCCTTGCTTGTCATCTGGATGAAAAGGAATCATGGGGATTTTTGTGCTTGCCCTTAATCTCCCTAACTGATGCTGGGAGTGCAAATCAAATCCAATTATAGGCAATGTGGGCCTTCAGCCTCTTTGAGGAAAGATATTGGAGACACTGATGGTTATCTTCTGTTTTTTTTCTCTCTTGCCGATGAAAAGAGCAGCACTGAGTGTGGTCATTGCAGTGATTGCAAGACCCCACTTGAAATTTTCCTCACACTTTCTTTCTTCAGTCCATTAGGCCTCAAATGATATTTATTCGTAAAGACTATAATTACTGTCTCACTGTTGTAGTATGCTGTACATGTTGCCGCAAGAGAGATATTAATGCAAGGATCTTTCAGGCACATGTTCACCCTGGCTGAACAGGAAACCCACAGTGAGCACATTTTCAAAGTGGACATCCAATAGTGTCAACGGAGAGCCTAAAACGTGCCCCTTCCAGTTTGACCCAAGGAACAAAACACAATTAAAAACTAGAAAGAAAGCATTGGAGGACAGATGCATAGCCTACACATGTGCAAGTAAAGTGATCACTTTGAATGACCCACATTATTTTATGACTTCATTTGGGCTCTGTCATACTTTCACTTTGACTAGATGGCATCAAATAATTTTCCATTTTATTTTGTGGCTAAGATTAGTTCTGTAGCCCCATTGGTTGCTGGGATATCATAAAAAAATATTGTGCAGTCATATTATGACTGCAGCATGCCTTCATAATATTTGGGTTTTTCTGACACCAAAATCACTTCTGTAGCATGGACGTTTGTCGCGATATGATGGAAAATGTGTTTCACCTCCAGATATCCACCAGATGAAAATACAGACGAACTTTGGTGAGAATCCATCCACTGATCTTGGGCTATTCTGTGGACACACTTAAGGACATTTCACTGAGCTTGACCTTAAACTTTAACCCACTGCCTCAAAAAGGCTATCACCTCAAAATATCCATCCAAGTGATATTCTCACCAAGTTTGATTAAAATCTGTCCAGGCATTCTTGAGCAGACACACACACACAGGGGCAAGAACAATACCTTGCTTGCCACTTCACCAACACAAATCCAGTCAATGGTGATGGAATTCTACAAATCAAGAAAGTAGCAGTTTGCCAAAAAAATCTGTTGATATATAAGATGTGAAAATACGGATATTATTATAAATACTACAAAGGAAGTTGCATATGTGATGTCATTATAACTTTTCATCTGTTCAAAGCTGCTGAAGAGTCTCTGCAGCTCAGTGTGAGCAGACCCAGAAGGATCTTCACCTCGGTCACTGCTGTATTTTAAATTAAATTTACCAAGATAGTGGCCATTTTATTGTTGGTTATATAAGACGGGAATGAAGTCCACTATACAAAACTAATATTTTACCATTTTGAAGTTAAGTCTCATAATCCTTAGGAGACAGAGGATGGAAGTGGTTGTGACTTAGGCTTTGTATCTGAACAAACATGGCCTTTAAGTGCACAACACTAAATATCTATAAACGGCATTGTGCTACTTGAGATTGGTCTCGGTTTTGAGACAGATCTTAAGACCACTTTTTGAAGGCCTAGGTCTCATCATGGTCTCATCTTGGGATTTTGTGCAAAGATCCATCAAGCCTGCGATTGTATAATATCACTGCATTTCTCGTCGATTTTCTGATATACTTGTCTACACTGTCAATGTGGTATGAAAAAAAATCAAACATTTCTTTAGATATAAAACCACCTGCTCCACTGTGCTGGTTGGTGGTGTTTCCATAAACATTTTTTAATGTACATTACGAAGTTCCACACTAGAAAAAAACTATGGAAACATCAAAATTTAAAAAAAAAACCAAAATATTTTGCACATGAATTTTTGGCTCTCTGTAAGTAGTTAATGGCATTTTTTTGCATTTACATAAAGAGCATGGAAACAGCTTTTTTGAAATTATTCAGATGTTGCAAACATTTAAATCATGTGATCGATCAGCTGTTTGATCATGTGACTGAGCATGTGATCTTGCATCAACCAGATATTGTGACAAATTGTAAAAATATGGCTGGTCAAGACTGATGAGGAAATTGTTATTACATTTTTATTATGCTGATTATTCCTGAATCATGAAAAAAATACATTTTAACTGAGTATCAAACACACTGCCCTACTTCTACTATATTTATAAAAGTTCTATCTAATGTAACCTACCACGTCACCTTCTGATGATACAGTACAGCAGGGGTGGCTAACGGGGGCTGGTGTCCTGCTTGTCTTCCAACTGTCTCTCCCCGACTTATTGTCTCTACCTCACCCACTGGATCTTCCACCTTCTGACTGACTGAACACACCTGATCCAGATAATCAATGGTGGTTAGGGCAAAGACAGTAGGAAAACAAACAGGGAGGCCTGGAATTGCCCACCCCGGCTATACAGCCTAGTATTTTCATTCCAAACCCATTCATAGAAACGAACACTCACTTCAAATGGAAACAGCAACTGGCAAAAGGAGAATCATTTCAATCCTCATGGTCTTGTTAAGACCTGGGAGTCATGGGGATGGTGTGGGTGGACCCTTCAACCCCCTGTCCCTACTGTAAGTGAAATCTTGGTGACAGTGTTGAATCAGCCTGACACACTGTATGGTGGATTGTGACAAATGCATCCATGCTGGCCTTTGAAACACACCAGGAGGAAATACTTCAGGGGTAATATTTTCTAAACATTGTCATGAGTAGCATTTTAGAGTAGGATGACTGTTTAACCTGGAAGACTTCACAAGCTTCAAGTCAGAACTGCATGTGCACACATGAATGACCTACTGTATATTTCCCTTAGTGCCAGTCCTTCCTACGAGGATGTCAGCCATTCAAAACCTGTTGCTTTTCAGATGAGCGAACATAAATTGCTAATGCTAACTCAGTTCACTCTACAGCACTCGTGTTGAGTGACCGCTAAAAACGTCTTTAGTCAAGCTGCAGGGATCTTGACCTTTAACCTCAAACTGCTGAACTGTAATCATCATATACAAGTGACCATTTTTGCTCAATGTGAAAAAACACTCACAGCCTTATATTGAGATGCCCCATTAATGAGAACGGACCTAAGGGACAAAGGAACAGACAAACACAGAGTGCATCAAGCCCCCAGCCACGACAGAAGCACAAAAGGACTCAGTATGCAGATAAAAATGTACAGGTATGATTGCATTTATATTTAATTTCAATAATCCACATGAATAAATGACACTGCATGATTTGTAAAGTGATAACTTCTGGTAAAAAAGCTGACTACTTTTTTAATGACCCTCATGCATTTTTTAGAATTAGCCATTGAATGTTTTTACTGAAAAAGCAGGAAAGACATGCAGTCATTCGGTGACTTTACAGCTTTCCATTGCTGTTAGAAGACTGATTAGTTATTTCTCTTTATTAAATGCAGGTGGTAGGCGGTATTTATAGTTTATTTATAGTTGAAAAATTACAGGTTTATATCTTTTCTGTTTTTTTCTCCTTTCAAATGTTCTCTGTCCTTACCCCCCTCCCCCCTCCCATTTACGGGTTTATGTCATGTTTGAATATTAATGGTTAAGTGTTTTTGACTACAAAATCATTATTGACAGTTCTCTTGGGATGTGGGGAAAGTTCAGTGTGGTGTTCATGCAAGTAGTATCCTCACCAGAAAAGTCAGCTGTCAACACCTCCTGAAACAAAACACCGGTGATAACATTACAAAATGATGTATGTGATGCATTTAGGACCCGAAGGCACTCTAAAGAATCCCAAGTTTGAGCAGAATTTAGATATCTGTAAAAGAAAATTAAAATATTTTGCAAATTCCCATTAAATATGGTTCAGAAGATGTTAGGATTTGGGTTATCATCATTAATTTTAGTATCATCACAGTCCTGGTAGGACAGTCAGATAGTAACACGTACAACTTAGGCTGCTGACTGAGAGGTTATTAGACCCCTTACATTTGACAAAAATCTGAAAGCAACCATAGCTTGTGCTTCCTGAAGTCAACCACTCATTTAACAGTTCACGTCCCGGTACACAGGAGCAGACAGCCAAATGTCAAATCATTCCCATTTTTCTGTTTTTGATGCATCAACTTTTTATGATATTTTGTCCCTTCCACATAAGTTTTTGGTATAAATTGAAAATTCAAACAAAACGCTAGGTGAAAAACAACATATTTCTGACATGTCAGGTAGCAAGATGAGTCAAATAAGATAGTTTGCCAAAAGTTGGTGCATGTGCATACACAAAATGAAGGATATAATCAGCCCTATGAGCAACAGTGAACAAAATAACCAAGAAAATAACTGGGACAGGGTTTGGTTACAAGGGCTAAAATACGAAAGACCAGTACAGGAAGAAAATTCTATCAACTCAGTCTGAAATGGAACAGAAATTTGGTGGTGAAGCATAAGCACCCCAGCCTCCTGCTATTAAGGATTTTTGTATTTAAGAACATCTACTCTGGGCCATGTCAATTTCTAACATCCATGCACTCAAACTGACTTCTCTCTGCTACGCTGCATGTCAAAAATGCTACAGTGTAGGGGTACTTGGTGTATTAAAAAAAAAAAAACACAACAACAACATCAACAAATGGTCAAAGAAATGAACATGAATGAAGCAGATAACAATAAGAACAAAACAGAAAAATGTCATCCATATATAAACTAAAAGGAGCACGCACAAAACGATGGCAATAATCAGGAATACAAATAATAATGAAAAAATAATGAAGAAAATACGTTAATCAGGGTTTTGTGAAAATTGTCAGGTGGTAGAGCGAAAATCAGAAAGACCAACACAGAAAGAAAACACAATAAACACAGTCTAAGGTGAGACAGAAACACCGGTCTCTTGTGTGTGATCAAGGGAGATATTTGCTCATTTTAATTAATTTAACAAAAAAACAACCAAGAAAACACCAAAAACCACACAAAATAAGCAATAAAAGGAGTGAAAATATTTGATATAAGCAACAAATCTTGCAATAACCAAATCTCAAATATGTTATTGGCAGTGCTGTCTTTTTTCTTGTTATTGACAGTAAACAGTGTTTGACTTGTATTTTTTACATTTTCCTGGTTCTGACACTTTATCTATTTCACTTCAAAAATCACCCAGTGCTATTGTTTCCTGCAGAGGTTGGTCTGACCACACGTTTCCTCTCTCGCCTCCTAAAAAGGCCTCATAAGGCCTTGGATAGCGACGGTGGATTCACTGACACAAACTTGCATCTGCTTTAATCCTTGCTTTGGAGAGTTAAGAATGTCCCTGTTAAAACTAATCTACGATTACAAAATATCTCCAACTCAATAAACTAAGATTATTCAAATCCCTTGTGGTGTAATCGCACCCAAGTGCCACCATGTAATCTCAACAGAATGTGTTTTGCATTCATCTCATTCTCTCTCTCCTCACCCAGACGCCATGTAAATAAACGTTCCTGCAGTGTGGGACGGCGGCGTAAACTTCAGAATTCACTGCTTATGTTGTATCATTAAAATATTAATCGCAGATTAAACCCCTTAATACCCTATGGATTGCCATTTTAGAAAACAAATACAATAGTTCCCCCACTCTTTTCTTTGCAGAAACCTCCTGGCATCTCAGGAATCAGCCGCATGTTTCGCTGCTGAAAGAAAGACAGGAAAGGATAGAACTGTAATCCCCATCAATGCACTTTAGAAACCACCTTCTTCCTAAAATGTGTGACTAATGGGCACAAATCTGCGGCTTTAGAAGCTGTCAGCGAGAACTGCCGAGGCCGTTGTTCCGCCATTCACCGCACCGGCGTAATACACCAGGCCCGTTTTTTTTTTTTTTTGTTTTTTGCCATTGCTCAAGTCTTTTTGTCTCCTCAGAGCAAATGTACCTTGAGGTCTTGTGTTCGCCCGGGTTTCTCTTTTCAAGCTCAGGCTCTTTTTTTTCCTCATTTCTTCTCTCCTCTTGCCCGGGCTGTGTGCTGCTTCGTGGTGCCGTAATGACATTAAAACACAAACACTTAAAGGGCTTTTGGTGAGAGCCGCATTGTCTGCTGTGAAGGCTTCCAAAAAGAGGCTTTTATTTTGTTGTGGGATTTAATGCCAGTGTGTGTTACCTGATAACATTAAGGCAGAGCAGGGAAGCAGGAATATTCCCTGACTGGCAAAGCTTCAAGAATATTGACCACCAACAGGATTGCAGCTGATGCTGGCCATGTATATTCATGTTGCAGAACGGCCTGATTATAGCTATTACAGAATTATATCCGGGGAGGAGCAATTCATTAGCCCCGATTTCTCTTTATCTCGTGCGTGGCTAGCTTAGCCGTGCAGAGCTGGATAAATGTTACGATATTTTCACACAGATGCAAAAAAGAAAACACAGTGGAAGAAGTTGTGGAGGAGAGTGTTCGTGAAAACGCCTCTGTGGTGGAAGATTTACAGGCCGTGGTTCGGAAACAACGTACAGTAATTCAGTTCCAGCTCTGGTGTCTCCTTGAGATGCAAACACTCAAACATTCATTCTAAACTACAATAACATATCTATTCTTGTTTTATTTTTATTGTATTTCATGTGTTTCCTTTGTAAATGTAAAGTTAATGAGATGTACCAGAGTGAAATAAGCGGTAAATGAACACAATGAACCGAGAAGGAACAAAATAAGGAAAAATATAAGCAAAGGAAATTCAAATGAACAGCATTATCAATAAAATGAACGAAGGAGTCATTTCCTACACAGTGTTTAAAAATGAGCAAAATGGTAAATATACAGATAATCAACAATGTGATAAAAAAGAACCAAATAATCAAGAAAAAGGTGAAAATCAGCTAGTAATAATTTTTGAGAAAGTGAAAAAAAGAACAAAATAATAAAAAATTAAACAAAAATTAACAAAAAATATATTTAATTTGACATGGATAAAAACAAACAAAGATTGAGGAAATGAAGCAAATAACAGTGTGAATAAAACTAAATGAAAACTAAAACTAAACTAAACTAAAGTAAAATTAACCTAATGATAAAAGTAAATAAGTGTCATGAACAATAATGAACAAAATAATCAAGAAAATAATGAGAAAATGATAATAGAAAATAGACAAAATGAAAAAAGTCAACAAAATCTAAATGTGAACGAATATTCATTTTTTAGTCAATAAAATGAATAAAAAGGTCAAAGATAATCAGCAAAATAAATAAAAATTAATAGGAAAATGCACATGATGAACAAAATCACAACATTTATAACAAAAAGTGAGCAAAAATGATCATGAGAAATAAATGAAGAAAATCAACAATATGAACAAAAGGGAACAGAATAGTGAACGAAATGAACAGCAATAAAAAAGATATATAACATTTAACTAAAACCAACAGGGGAATCATCAAAAGTGAACAAAATAGTCATTTTCATTCATTAATGGAAAACTGAAACAAAATTTTAAAAAATGAAGAAAATAATTAAAAATCAAGGAAAACACTGCTCCCCTCCTTGAATGTCACCTTATCGCGGTGGAGGGATTTCTGAATGATTCTAGGAGCTATGATGTCGGGGACAATTTGTCCCTGGTAGGGTCTCCCAAGGTGGACTGGTCCTTGGTTACAGGTCAGACTAAGAGCGATTCAGAAGACCCTTATGACTATGTCTTCCTGTGGGTCCACCACCTGCAGGAAGGGTCGTAAGGGTCTGGTGCTGTGTGGTTTGGTGGCATTTGAAGGCGGGGACCTGGGTGGTCCAATCCCTGGTTGACAAAACTATCTCCAACTGGGGGGAGGCCCTGGGGCAGACCCAGGACACGCTGCAGGGATTATGTCTCTCGGCTGTCCTGGGAACACCAGGGGGAACCCCCCCCCCCAGAGAAGCTGGAGGAGGGGGCTGGGCTTCACTGTTCAGGCTGCTGCCCCCATGACCCTGACCAGGATAAACGGAAGATGGTGGATGGATGAAAAGCACTGTTCATCCTGTCACTACCATTAGTGACCCCTGGGCCACCGTATTTTACAGAATATTCAAGAAATTCAAGAAATAAAATGAATGAAACAAACAACCATGAAAAGGGTAACTAACAAATAAAACAAAATACAGTGGTACCTCGCTGTACGAAATTGATCAGTTCTGGCGTGACACTCGTACAGCAAATATTTCTTACACTGGGAGGGTTTTTCCCACATTAATATATGTAAATAATATTAATCTGTGCCAGGACCCACAAAAACTCCCATATAAAGTATACGTATGTTACACACTCATATGCACACATTTATTCATTATGATATGAAAAGGAATGCATGAAATTAGTTCTAAAAATGATTTATAATGTCTTCTTACCTTGACTCATGACACGGCTGATGCTGTGTGTCTCAGCTCACTGGCCTAGGTGTCCAGGAATAAAATCATACAATCGAAAGCTCACCGAGAGGGTCAACTCGTCTGGGATTTTAGAACCGAGAGTGAATGACCCTAACTTCCAGCACGTTCGACTAGGACATGAAACGTAATGTTAGCAAGTGTTTTGTGTGCTTCGGGGTGTGAAAATAATGTGGTTTGTTTTGAGTTGGCATGGCGGTGCTAACAGCTAGCTAGCTGTGTGTCTCAGCTTACTGGGTGCCGATTTAGCTTAGCCACAGTAGGCTTATGGCTACTGTTCTTAGCTGTCAACACAGAGCTGTGTTGATAGCTAAGAACAGTAGCCGTAAGCACCCCGAGCAGTGGCTTTGTGTTGCTAGGTCCCTCTCAGTTAGCAAAACAGCAACCGCAGTCAGCCACTGTAAGCTCTGGAGCTGTGTTGTTAGCTCCTGAGCTAACAACACAACATTGGGCCTGCCGGTCTCCTTGGATAGGTTCACCTTCATCCGTGCGGACCGGACCGTGGCAGAGAGCGGTAAGAGGAAAGGTGGGGGACTGGCAGTGTTTGTAAACCTTCAGATGGTGTCACCCAGACCACAGCACTGTTAAGGAGCAGCCCTGTAGCAGGGACATGGAGCTATTAGCGGTTAGCATTCGGCCATATCACATGTTATTGTGTTGACTGTTTACATCACTTCCAGGTGGGCTGCTGATCTGCTGTACCACACTAGGTGGCGGTAATGCACCTGTTAAGTGAGGTGCTGGCCGCCAATCAAAACCAAAAGAAGAAGAAGAAGTTCACTTCCATATTTACATCTTTCATTCCACGATGTTTTATACGGACACCGGGATGCATTTTTGGCCAAAATATTTTTCGTACAGTGAATATTTCGTAGAGGGAAGTGTTCGTACAGCGAGGTACCACTGTAATGATTTTCATTCAACAATAAGAATAAACATGAGCAAAATTATCAACAAAATGAAAAACAAAAATGTGTTAACAATACAAAGAAGCAATAAACCAAAAAAAATCAAGATAACGAATAAAAATGAACAAAATAATAAAAAATTAGTAAAAATGCACAAAATACTGCATAAAATGTACAATAAAATTACGAAAATATAATAAATCAATCAATCAATCAATCAATCAATCAATCAATCTTTATTTGTATAGTGCCAATCATAATCGCCGATTATTTCTAGGCGCTTCACAATTCAAGGCCTAAATCTCATGACTACCTTCACTGCTACCTG
>JAQQAE010000590.1:0-31567 GCA_029823295.1 Pseudamia nigra
AAAGTTCCAGAGAGGCCTTGGTTTGTGTTTTGAGCGTGAGATAAATGACACCATGGATGCATATGTGGCATAAGTCCGAGCTCTCTCCCCTCATATGTCCAGATCTAAAAGTCTCATGGCACTTGACCACGGTGACACAGGCCCACAGAGTCCACTCAGCTTCCAAATCAGACTGTGAAGTGATAAGTGGGGAAGTCACTCCAAAACAAAAACTAAAGATAAGACAGTCACTTTGTCAGAGGCAAAAAAAATGGAATCTCCTCAGTTTCTCCAATTTTATATATTTTTTTATACCAGACCTGAAATACCATCCTATGAAGACCCCCGCACTTCCATGTTGTAACCCACTTTTTGATTTAACTCAGAAATCGTCCATGTTGTGCTGCCAGAGCTCTCCCTAACCGCTTGATTTGGAGACTAAGCTTTGCTGAGCTTTGAACAGCTCTCTCCATCTTCTTAATCGATGCACCAGGAAAACACTCAAGTCAATCAGCAGAAATCCTGTAATCATGGTTGCGAATAGAAAAATGTCTGCCACACCGTTAGCGGACAGCATCTCAAAAACACAGCAGCCGCTGTCCCCTGAGGACCCTCAGGTTCCCCTCGACCCGTCTTCCTGTCCGAACAGCATGTCAATTGCATTGAGGTCCAGCTGGTCAATTCCGTGTTGCTTTTGGGTTTAGGGAGAGACTCTGACAGGGAATGAAGCAAACACACAGACCAGACAGAGCAAGCAGGGAAAACTGGGACGGGAGCAAGATGGAAATGCGTCGGCGCGCCCTGAAAGCTGGAAGAAGATTATTATCAGGGCAAAGTTCAAAAGTATCTGTAATGGTATGAAGGTGTCTGTGAAGGCACCATTTATGGTAAAAGGCAGATACAGGAACATATCCTGCCTCCAAGCAATGCCTTTTTTTTCAGCAAGACAATGCTAAGCCACATTCTGTACATGTTACAACAGTGTCACTTCGTAGTAAAGAGTGCAGGTTCTAGACTAACCTGTTTATAGTCCACACCTGTCTTCCAGAATGTGTGGCACATTGTGAAGCACAAAATACAGTAACGGAGACCCTGGACTGTTGAGCAAGAATAGGATAGAATTCCACCTATAACGCTTCAACAATTAGTGTCCTCAGTTCCTAAACACTTATTGAGTGTTGTTAAACGGAAAGATAATGTAACTGTCACAAGAGAGCAGGCGGACAACACTGCTGAGTCAAATGATAGTGGGTTTATTTACAAAAGTGCAAATAGTGAAACACGAGATAGGGAAGATGACATGGGACAACGGTGGGAAGACGATAGGTGAGATGAACGAGGAGGGTCAGAGCGAAGCGATGATATGGCAATCCAGGTGGCAGGTAAGGAGGAATCTTCCAGAGGGAATCAAGGAGGCAGGTGACTGGACTGAGCAGAGGTCTGTAGGCACAGGGGAGAACAGGTCAGCGTACACAAAGCAAACGCGGTAGAAACTCATTTAACATGGGCTCAATACCAGTGTAAGCAGTCAGACTGGCAAATGCTGACGGGGAAGCTCCGGTATAAAAAGACACAGAGTGATGAGATGATGGGTAGCAGCTGTGAGCCTCTGCCAGCAATCAGCCAACCTGAAACAGAGCACCAGGAAAAACACACATACACACACCCACAGATAGAGGACGCCAAAGTAATGGATTGTAACAGTAACACAGTAATAAACATGTCCCTGTCCCAGCACTTCTGGAACATGTTGCAGGCATCAAATTCAAAATGAGTGAATATTTGCAAAGCAAAAAACAATAAAGTTTATTAGTTTAAACACGGAATCTCTTGTGTTTGTAGTGTATTCAATCGAATATGCATATGTTGAAAGGGATTCGCAAATCATTGTATTCTGTTTTTATTTGCATTTTACACGTCTAGATGCTGCCATTGCTACATGTTGTGCTTCGGTGTTCTGTGCCAGGACCACGTGATTAGATGGACACATCTGGTGTGATCACTAACTGTGCCAAAGCACAATATAATTCTGCAAAGACGAGAGGTCTGCACATCATTATGCCCAGAACAAATCCCAACAAGCCATAAACTGATAACTTAAGTATCCTCAGATCACAAACATTCAGTATAATGCAGCATACGCTGTACCAGTTTGGTGCTAAATGTAAGCATGCTCTTAATAAACTATTGCATCTGTAGTTTTTAATTTTTGCAACTTGTACCTCGAAAGTCACCAGCCGATGCTAGAGAATGTGATTAGATTGAGGAGATGTTTAAAAAAGAGAACTCTGATGCAAATTTGGCCCCTCATTCACAGCTGAACTGCTAGTGATGTTTGCTCCCCTATATCCTGAGCTCCACCACTGATTTAACCTCCTGGGATGAGCAGCCAGTGATCACAACGCTCAGAGGAAGTTAGCGGCCTCCACTCTCCAGAGGCCAGCACTTCCTCTTGATTTTGCCTGTTCTGTTGAGAAAGAAAAGGAAGGTAAAGATAAAAAACACCCCTGCTATGCTGTGTGTGTGGGCTTCACACAACTGTAAAACTGCGTCATCAGCACAAAGATGAAACTCTGAGTGCGTGTGTGAGTGAGTGCATGTGTGTGCATGTGTGTATTTTAGGCAAGGTGCCTGCCCTGGAGCTAGATAATGTGAACAGAAGCAGATGGGGAAACTTAAACGCACACCCACTAGGGTATAGCAGAGCTGGCACAAAGTAAGAAGAGGTCTTAGAACATCTCCCAACCCAAGTGGATGCCAGCACTCTCGCTAGCATTGAGACTGGATGACAAAGAGAGTGAGAAAGAGAGTGTGTAAGTGAGAGAAAGAGAAAAGTCAGTGTTGTATGTGTGCCTGTGTGTTTTGTACAGTACCTTCCACTTTTTGTTCTTTTTGCATATTTATTCTTCTGTGAAACTGTCGGCACTCTGTCCTTCTGTTTCATGCTCCATCGCTGCTCTGCACTTGATGCGCCATAGTCCACATTAAAGCACTATTTTGGGTCATTTGTTTAACATTGTTTGAAATCTACAGAAGGATAAAATTCAAATACAGCTCATTTAAATCCCATTGCTGTGCTAGAATGTAGCAAATACATTCTAGCACAGCAATGGGAACCTTTCTCTTTAGAGAAAGGTTCTTTTAAAACCAAAAGCACTTGCTCTTAACATGACTTTACAATAAAATTATCAAATTTAACATTCAAATACAGCCTGTCAGGAGGTTTCACTGTAAGATAGACAATAGTGAGGCATGTTTAATGGCAATCCTTTTTTTGATCAAACAAATTTAACCCTCCTGTTGTCCACATTTTCTGTATACACCCTGTGTCCTCCCTGTGGTGGGTCATTTTGACCTGAGGACAACAGGAGGGTTAAACACCATAAACATTGATATTTAACCCGTTTATTAACTCGAGTCAGTCTCCATCACTCAGAAATGCACCACCTGTCCCTATCTCTGTTTTCATAATGATTATGGTGAATATTGAAGGACACTGATGGCCTATAGATAAAAAGAAACAATTGATGCTTAATTCAGTGAACACAAAACCCTGAAACAACTGTGACACCGTTCACCAGCGTAAAACCCAGGTCAACCCTTAGTCATGTATCAAATTTTGCAAAGCATCCGAGTCACTTGGGACCAATCCGTTAGGCCCATAAATCAGCCATGGATCCCCACATGAGCCAGCCTAAGCAGGGCTAAAAGGGAAAATGTGTCCTCCCACAATGAGACGCACATGTTGCTGCCTGTTGGGTGGGTGTTACAGAGGTCAGACAGGGCTGTGTGGGTTAATAATGAGGTGAACTTGATATTCTCCAATTCCAAAGACGACTAGTCATTCTTCCTCCTAAAGGGGGGACAAGACCATTAGCTCAACAAGGTAAAGAGAGGAGAGTGATGAGGGAGACTGGTCGCTCTGTGGTTATGGTTCGGTAAATGCAAATAAACATATGATGGTGGAGGAAAAGCATGTGCACCAGTAACTGTGAGGAACTCAAAAGAACAAAAACAGAAAATAAATTAAGGTGATTAAAAGAAGCAATTTGAAGGAAAATGCTTCAGTTGGTGTGTTGAAAAGAGTGACGGTGATTTTATCTAAGCGCTTAGAGATAATCGGCGATTATGATTGGCGCTATACAAATAGTTTGATTGATTGATTGATTGATTGATTGTGTTGCTGGTCTTTCTGTTGATTCCCAGAGGCATCTTTGCGCCATGATCAGCACAGTTCAATCAGGTTCAAACGGTGATCCTAGAGATGAGCTGGTTTTAGGAAAGAGCCTGACCTCCTTATGCACATTGTTCCAGAGTGAAACACTGTCAGAAAAGGCTTTTTATACCATTCACCTCCATTGTACACTTTGGTTTGTTACATGACATACAGTACACTTTTAAAAGATGTTTTTTAAAAGAGTATATATTTTCTGTAACTTCAAGTACTGTATTTGATTAAAGCTCAGGGTTAGTAGACTGAGGATATGTGAGTCCCATGTCAAACTGTGCTGCATTGGTAGTGATTGTGTAAAATAACTCAGGCATATAGGCTACATGCATGAATAGGTTTTTATATTTTCCATTTTTAGCCATTTCCCTTAGTAGCTTCTGAGTCTAACCGGATCCTGCATGAGCATTTTCAAAATAGTGCATTTTTAAAAATGCATGAAAATGTGCTGTTAAATTGCTAGTGATAAAAGGTTTTTAAAAAGTTAGGTCCACATATATTTAAGGAGTTCTTTAGGGACTTTAGAGAAGATAACATCTCGTGGTCAGTTATTGGATCTCATATGAGATATAGTACATTTAAGAGCCAAAAGGCTCACTGAGTTCAAAACAGGCGAGCAGCTGAAAGCTGTGAAGTTACTGATAGCAGGGCAGCAGGAGGGAGAGCAAACAACATATAGGCTATTTTAGAAAAAAAAAAAAGCTAAAACCCCAAAGTTTCTGGCAAGGTGTAGATTAGTTTATGACTGAAGAATATTTAAAGGAAGTTTAATAGCGCACGTTTTTGAGAAGCATATTCAGTTAATACCATGAAATGTCGCAGAAATGACTTACCATGTAATGCATTTGCAGTTTTAAGTAGCAATAAAACAAATCTTTGTGCCCAAGGATGACAGAGCACTGATGCAGATTGCTGCACTTTATTGATGGAACTTCTTGCCCTTCAGGTACGGTCTGGAGATTGCAGATGCCTCTCTGTCTCCAGAAGGCAGACACACATACATAAATACATATCCTAACCTCTTGTTAGAATGCTCAAGTTTGATTGATGAGGAAATAGATGGCAAATTGCTGTGTCCATTCTGATGGATGACATCATTTGGCCCAATGTGCTGATCACGAATGCCAAGCCACAGTCTAGCTCGTCCCCCTCCCTTTCTCCACTCCCTTTTGCGTACAATTGATCAGTGGGAGTTTTGTACACCAGCCTCCTTTGAATTTAATGCATGAGGAGCGAGAGCAGTTGACACGGCTTTTTACAGGCTGCCCAAGTCCCACAGCCCCCTCCCCTCCTTTACACCGTCCCATCCATCTTTATCTAGTGTGGTCCAGGCCATGACAGATCCAGTGGCACTCGGTTTGCTTACTCTCATACGCAGACAATCACTCTGTGTTAAATGGCCCTTCTGCTTTAGATGGATTATTGTTTACACTAGTGCAATTATAACGGGTGTCTAAACGGAGGATTATTGAGCGAGAAACTCGCTCAATAATAATAAATAATAAAAGAAAGATGGGCAGTGATTGTCAGTCCTTGATATTTTCTCTCAGTGTTTGTTCTCATCATCAAACTGGAGCAAACATCATCATGCCTTTCATTTCTAGCCACCATGTTTGCCAAGGAATTTGTAAAAACCTGTTCAAACAATGAATGTCAACAAAAGAGCCTAATATTTAAACAGATGTATAAAGACTTGACTTTTGCCACAAACTAAAGACATGCTTTATAATCTGCAAATATACCTGAAAAAAAGAACTCTGACCGGAGTAAAGGGGCTTGTCAAAACCCCTGGCACAGGAGAGCTATGCATATTCCTCAATCAGAATTTCTACACGTGTAAACAGCTTTGCCAGGCCGTGTTCTCCCACAGGCTTATTTTGTGGAAACCAACCAAGCGCCACCTCATATTCAAATAGGCTGACAGGTGAAGAAGAGGAGGAGGGGGTGGAGATGTCTTGATTGATGGGCCGATGGCACACGGTGGCGGGTGAGTTTATGAGCCAGAGCAAATCTGAATATTGAGAACGCGACCATCATGTCACACTTGCCGTATTAAGAATTATTTGACAATGCATTATGTTGGAGATCTGTCACACAAAAAAGATGAGTATGCCCTCCCTTGTGGCTGAAATTACAACTTGCGGTGCAGTGAGGAGTGGCTTCCCGACCTACTTTGTGAATTCTCTGTGGACAACTCCAACTTGGGGCCCTGTTCACTTATTCACAGTTAGTGGCTGCCAAAAAAAATGATAGAAAGATCAGTATGCATGGATTTCACTCTTGCTATGTCGACCATAAGTTTGAATTTAGTCTTTTGATTGATAAAAAATAACTTTGGAGTCAATGTAGGCCAAGTTAATGTACTTATTTAGAGGTGGCAACACCTTGGCTGAATGAGTTTTGATGTACTCTTCCTGGATATTGCCATTCAGGGTGAAATCATGGATGATTTTTGCAAGGATTAAACAGATTGATTTAGGAGATGAAATTATTCCTCACACAATCAGAGCCGTTACCCGAGGAAAATAGCAATGAAATCTTCTACTTTTTCTAACCACTGTTTATTCCAATCAGTCAAAGTCTATCCCGTCCTGCCACCGTCTGACAACACTATGCCAAGACAAAGTATTTTATATTATAAAGTTTTTGGCCATTACTGAGAAAAAACTTCATAATTACCTTCCAGCATAATGCAATTCACCTGGTTTGGGTGTAAACAAGACTTTATTCTGTTGAAAATGTCATCCATAATTGACATCTGTAGATACCAGTCATTGATCAGAATCAGCCTGAGACATGAAATGGAGTCACACATCTATATATATTTAGTCTTTTGATTTGGACTGAGAGGAGAAAGCTACAGAGGCAAGGTTTGTAATTTCAAATTCCGGCATTTCCCAACTGATTTCTGACATTTACATGTAAAGATGCCTAGCGTGCTTCAATGTGCTTGACAATTCCATGAAAACATAAGTTTTAACAACACAAAAACTCAAAGGCTGTGTTCGAAATGCTTGCAATCCGCTATTCGCTACCTGCTGCACATGCTACTATGTTACATGTGAATATTACAGTAATGTAGAATACTGGATGGTTCACATAACCGAGGCAACAGTTACATGTCAGCTGTTGGCTGATGTGTACATGGTTTTAAACATGGAGAACTGTCAAATTGTTATAATTCAAATTTTCAAATTAGGTGCTGGTGTTTGACTTATTTTGGCCTCAGCTTCTTGCTAGCTAGTTTGAAAGTGTCAAACTAGAAGAACATGCTATTTCTTACTGTATATAATCATCTGTTTGAAACTGTATCGCACTACAACACTTCTTTGTTCTGTCATGTGTCGACTGATTCCATCTACATTTCCTCAGTTGTTTCTACGTACTTGTGTTTAAATAGTGAACTCCAGTACATTAATTTTGCTGATTTTGGCCCAATATTAGATCGTTAAAGAGAAAGGGACTGATTGCGACGTATTGTGAGGTGCAGTGTGTCGAGCTCAACAACATGCTGCAAAATTTCACCCCCTGATGCTTTTGACATACTGCAGAACTTTCAGATTTTTCACTTACTGTCTGCTACTTGCAGTTTTCAGCCAGAATCAGTGTGCAAGTACTAGGTCATTTTGGACACAGTCACTGACACCAAAGACTTCAAACATGATGGCCTGTCAGCTGACGATGTCAACAATCCGTAGTTCTCTCCTGTTCTTTGAAGGATATTTGACTTATGAGTACACAACCCCAGGTTCATCCACATGGACTTGATTAACGTCATCTTCCTTGGCTCTTCTCTTCGAGTAGCTGCACTGTGAATGGTTTATAGATGACCTGACTGATGCTGTTGTGTGTGCGTGAAGCATTTGTGTGTGTATTTATGTCTCATTACAAGGTGTCAACCTGTTTTGTATTTGGACATTTTAATGAGAGAAATTAACCCTGAGGCTACTTCTCTGTTCTTTGTCCACTAGAAACACAAATGGGGAAAAAACCCTCTATTTTCATCTCGTTTGTGCTTGTTTTTGTAGCGTTCGTCGTGTTGCCGTTCTCGCAATGAACATATCAATGAGGAGAGCCCTTTAATGACTTCAAGGTGCTAATCTGATATTAATTTAGATGTGAGCCATGTTCCTTCAAATGGTGGAGGAAACAAATTATTGGCCTTTTAATAATAATCAAGGCCCCCACCCACCACCAGCCCCCCCCCCTCCCTATTTTCCCTGTGCATCATCTGGTGTGCTGTGTGTGTGTGTGTACGTGTATATGGTATGGTGTGTGGTGTTTCTAGGTGTACTCTATGAGCCATGTTTTTTCCTCTGGGGGTCTCTTTGGCTGACCCCCCGACCCCTCTTTCTCTGAGGACAGCCAGCTAAGAACCAAGCAACATATCAAAGAGTGGGGGGGCACAGCCAGGCCACTGGGTTTCTGGCAAAATCATCTCAATAAATAAATATCACAAGACACCGCTGGAGGGAAAAGCTTTGATGTGGGGGGGTTGAGCCCCACTCTCTCTTTTCTCTCTCACTCTTTCTCAACCTCAATACAGGCGCTTCTCCTCTTGTGTCTTCACTCACCACCAAACCCTCACCACTTGTTCTGACAAAATGGCTCATGTGAGCTCCTCTATACACATCTCGCCAGCGCCAAACATTCAGGGGCTTCTAGTTTTTCTCTCTAAGGGGGCAAAAGTAGGAGAAGTACAGTTTTGTTTTCAATAGATCCAGGGCTTTGGGTTGGTTACAGAAAAGCTTTCATGTCCTTCCACAATGTCAGCATACTCAGGTAAAAAACAAGTGTATATACTTTGAAAAGATATGCCAGTGTCCAATTCAGTTTTAAATGTGTCCATGAGGTAAGATAAGTATTGTGCAGAAGAAGCCTGCCAATCATTCGTCTCATTTTTCGTTCTGTTTGCTGAATGAATGTTTTTCACCAAATCTTTATCATTCTTCATTCTTATTCTGTGTATGTCATGATTCATATTAACCAGCTGTAGCCGACTCACACTCTGTATTGGAGAAGACAGTTTGGAGTTTTGTCGCTGGGGAACATTTCAGTTCTAGAAAAAAAGTTGAAGAAAACCTCCCGATGTAAGTGTCTCTAATTTGTTCAAGGGAATTGCAACACTTTTGCCAGCTGTTGCCTCAGTCTGTCACTAGACACAGATACTTTTTGTGGGGTGACCCTTAGGGATGAATCACAATGTCTACTTTTTGGAGAAATAAATACACACAGTGGACAGAGAAAGCTATGGTGTTTTTTCTTTGCAGAATTGCCTCATGCCTGTGTGCACTGAGCATTGAAAATAGCTGACTACTCCAAAAGATATCTGGAGTACTTTCTAGCAGATGTGAGGGTTTCTGTTATGTCAAACACTGACTACAGCGAGTGGCCGAACACAAAGCTGACAGCAGCATAGTCAGGTGTTTTAGTGATATAAAATGAAAATACAGCAGTATCACAGGTCTTAGGGGCTTCGGGTAACTGCACTGTTTACTTTTCTCTCACCTTTTCTGAAACAGCATTTTTGTAGTAAAAACTACAACAACAAATCACCCCCATAGTACAGCTGGTTGACTGACCATTCACACATATTTCAAACTGTAGTCATTAAAAAATTCATAAATCAGCATAATTCAAAAGACATGTCATTTAAAGTTCATGGGTAAGGGTTTATTTTTGCATAAATGTACTCCATAGATAAAGAATTATAACTACATAATCTTATTAATGTCCCATTGTTAGTTGTAATGATATGGCCCAGGCATTTTTGGTAAAGTCTCATACCAGTATATCAGTATATGTCATACCAGTACACATACTGCATATCTGTATGGCTTGTGTCAATCTAATTGTAGTTTCCACTGTGCCTAACCATTAGTCATCCAGGTTAAGTTTCACTGTCCCAGCACACTCCACATCACTGACTCCTGCCACTGAAAAGCTGTGTTCTAATGGTGCAACATGAATAAAAGACATGACAACATGATAACATGACAACTCAATGAACGCGGGAGGAGGTGAGAGTGGATTGCCCGCAGGGTGAAATGTAGGTACATTAAGCTCTGAAAATTGGTCAATAATGCTTTCCACTCACTCACTATTGAGAGGCAACCGAGTGGAATGTGGATTTGAGTGTTTATGTGTGTGTGTGGGTGTGTGTGTGCTCTACTACACTGAGCTGTATTGGGGTTAAACTGTGTGTCTCTGGGGAGCATGTTATTGACTGTTGACCAGACCAAATTAATTTTCAACAAGCCTCTTCAGGGGAACAACGGAGAGAGATTATTGTTGCGATGGGAGGCCCTCACGTGCTTCACTCCAAGGTCCGTTGAGTGGACGACCAGCCTTTTCATACAAGTCCACCTCAGTGTGAGCACAGTGTGCGGCTTTTGTTGTCAGTCGTTCTGTGCTGTTTTGCTGTGCTTGTAAATCCTGCCTGAAGCTTCACCATCCATACCAGAAACATGTTTTACATATATGAGTGAATATTCCTTCCTGTCACTTGCATTTCAAAATAAAATTAAAAAGAATATTCAAATCAGTTTGTAATAAATAAATGGCCTACCCATTCCTCTTTTGCAAAGACTGTCTAATGTACATTCTAATGGATGAGAAGATTATCTTTATTAATTCAGTTCAACTTTATTGTCACACAGTGCATAGAACAGTTGCAGGGAAAAAAAAAATGTAGAATAAAATTGTAGAATAAAATGCAAAAACAAAAATGATAGATAGATAGAATGATAGAGAGATAGATAGATAGATACATAGATAGATAGATAGATAGATAGATAGATAGATAGATAGATAGATAGATAGATAGATAGATTACAAAAAATGATGAAGTAAAATGGGGCTGCAGCCATGAATGTTTTCTAAAAATCCTCATTTTTGGTTTTGAAAACCATCCATCTTCCTTCAGTCTGACTGAACTGTCAAACTGCCTTTGGCTTGGACCTAACGTCAGCTATTGTTAACTTCTTAGCTAATGTTGCTGGAACTATCTTTGGAAAAAAGAATGCATCCCAGTTAGTTTCCGGAGACGTATTATTGGAGGATTTTTTGAATTCTGAATGGATTCACACATATAATGTTTGTCAATAAATAAAGGACAGTTTTACATATCAAGAAAGTTGCTGTTTGTGGCAAAAACACAAAAATGTTTCTTTTTTGTCATGAGGCCCAGTGCACTGCAAATTCTGTCTCACATGATGCCAATCTTGCTGCTACCTCTGCAAATTTTACTGCATTCTGCTACAATAAAGTAGCGAAGGACATGACAACTTGTCATTACAGATTGCATTACACAAGGTGAAGATACAATGACACAAACACAACCTCCTGTTTTATGGTCTTTATAACTATGTATTTTTAGAGTTTTATATTTCCACAGTTTTATATTAAAACTTTGGCTTTGTTGTCTTGTAAGTGATCTTTTATATGCACATCAAGTGTACAGTAAATGATGAATCAAAACATTGTCTGTCGTTAGGTACCAATTACCAGAAGGGGCAAGACTCTGAGTGCCTAAATCCATGCATTTAATAAAAAAGTGCATCTTGTCTTTCATAACTACCAAAAGCAAAGGTAATGTAAACGTGTTATAGTAACTGTGATGTAACTGTGTAGACAGTATATGATCATGAAGACACAGCTTAGTTACTCCTGTTGGAGAAATAAACCACAAGGATCCCAGAGCCGGATGGAGGAGCCGATGTGCACAGTGCAAGTACTGTCAAAATACATTTCCTCAAATAGATACATTTCACCTAGCTGTAAATATGATTGATGAATAAATTAATATTTTTAATTGTGACAAATCACCTATTTTAAATTCATTGTCATTAAATTCCAGAAAGAGGTGAAATATATTTTTTATTCTTGCGCATGGCATAGAAAAAAATTGGGTTTCCATGCACAAATTGTGCTATGACAAATGCATCATGGAGTCAGAAAATGTCCTTTGTTTACTTCTCTTCACTGAAATTCTTTTTCAGATGACGCTGAGTGCAGTCATTATACCCCAAAGTCTTATCCGCGCATGGATTTAAATGTGCCTGTGTAGTTGATGTGCCTCGGCTGAGGAAGTCAAGCAGCCGAGTTAAACAAGAGGCCTCATTGTTAATTTGAGCATCCTGCCTTATTAGTTTGGTTTTGATCTATTGGAGGCGTCTGTGTGTCATCCCTTCGCTTGTTTTCCCTCTCCCACTTTGAATGGTACATGTGACAAAAGGCCTCCCACACACAGTAGTTGGCGCAGTGTGATCACTGCATGCTGAGACACAGGGAGGTGTCAGCACTAATCTCCTTTAAAATGGCTCTCTTGTCTTACATCCGATGCTCACAGCATATCCTCAACACTGTAATTGTGTGTACTCGATGAGACTTGCCGTCCCACTTTTACACCACTTTTGTTTCATACAGTGAGAGCGCACCGCCGAAGTTATGATACATTGCGCTTGACTGAGGAGTTGAAAATCACTGAAATGTTTTTACCTGCTATTCTCAGCCACATCCGTGAGTCTTGCGCTTTCTAATCTCCAATCAGTAAAAGAGGTAATAAGAAGTAATATGCGGTACAAAAACACAATCTGCACCTGTTGTCTGCCTTGGGATGAAACCAGCTTGTTAAGTATATGCTCGGGCACAGTGATTGAAACTGCTGGATTTCACAAGGGTTTAGGAAAACTAATTGACTGCATCTTCTCCAGGGGTTATTTTCAGCACCTTGCAGGAGGATTGGGGCAGAATTTGAGATTTTATTTTAGGAAATATTCAAGTTTACTTTGATAACTAAGGGGAGAACGACTGCTGCCACTTTTAATTGATTACAGTGATCTTTTGCTCCCGTGTTTGCATCCAGGGTTTCGATGCATCACTGTGTATATTGTTACGCTGTCAGGCATTTTAATCTTACCCTCTTTTGGAAGTTAAGATTAGGATGTGAGTCTGTGCCTGCTTACTTCATATTTGTAACTTAGAGGAGAGACTACTTGCTAAGTTTTGATTTTGGAATAAATTGTTTAGTTTACTGCACATTGTTAAACCAAAACGCAGTTATTTCAGTGACACATGTTGGTTACAGGTTAATTTGTTAAGTTTAGGTTTTTAGGATCCCCATTAGCTCCAGAATCACAGCACCATTTTCCCCACAGGTTCACAAAAAAGTTTACACTGTGACAATACATCATAACAATATGACAAAATAAAGGCACAGATTACAACCTTCACAGACAATACAATCTACTGACATTAATAACCCCCTTTAAGTGTTTTTTCCTTATTTTTAACATTGTACATTCTTCTTCTTCTAAAATATATATTTCATACCTACATTTTCTAGACCCTTAATTCATCAGTGGAGTACTTTTTTCCTTAAAATACAGTTGTACACAATAAAATAAATGTAGAGTGCTGACAATTCAGTGGGAGGCAGAAGACGAGCCTCTGAGGACCTTTAGTGGGGTCGTTCAAAACAGCATCGTCCTAACCCTAGCTCAGTTTTTTTGTTTTGTAAAAAGCACTTTTTAAAAAAACACTTCTGGAGCTCAGCTGTGATACACAGGATCTGTTAAAAGTTTAAATAAATGTTATGTTTTTATGTGTTTGTTTGTTTGGTAAAAAAACATGAACAAGTTGCAACAAATGCCTGATGTATCAAATGTGGCACAAACCAATCTCAGTTATACAAAGTGTTTTTGCATATATTTTTTTTCCTCACAGGTTTGAAGCTGCTGTAAACACTCTGATTTCAAAGAATTAGAATTTTCCAGCAATTGTTTTAGATTTCAGGCTTTCACGGTTGATACTACAGACATCCAAACTGTGAAGGAACAGTAATAACCAAAAAAAGTGTTAAACAATCCAGAACATTTGACAGGTGTGCCTTGTCAAGAGTTAATTTCTACCGTTTCTTGCCTTCTTAATGTGTTTTCGACCATTAGTTGTCTTGTGCAGAGGAAGGACGGATACAGCGTCAACAGTCCTATTTGTGCTGCTACAACTACTGTACAAATCCACATCACAGCAAGAAACAGTTCAGTAAAGAGACACGACAGCTCCTCGTTACGTTAAGAAATCTGAAAAATCTCAGGGACTGAATGTGTCCCCACGTGCAGTCACCAGAACCATCACACTGAGAACCGCCCCTCATCTCTGAGGCTGGTAACGCTAATAGCGTTTCCTCCACAGCAGCGGTAGCTCTGGGTCTTCCTTTCCTGGGACGGCCCTCATGACAGCCAGTCACTGCACTTGGGGACAGATTCAAACTGCTTGAGATTTTTCGGACTGATGGGACCTTCATTTCTTAAAGTAATTCCGAATTGTCTTTTCATTTTCATTCATTTCTTGCCATAACATGGTTGTGTACTGTAGTTGTAGCAGCACTGATAGGGCTACGGAGTCTGAACCCACCCTTCCTCTCAACATGAAGGGAGGCAAGAAATGGCACAACTTAATAAAACGCATGCCTCTGAACTGAAAACCATTCCAGGGGACAATCTGATATGAAAATGCTATGTGTATGCAAAGTTGTCTTCAAAGCTAAATGTGGCTTCTTTGGACAATCTAAGATGTAAAACAAGTTGTTGTTTCACATTTTTGATGTCTTTACTAATAAGTATAATGTTGAAAATAATAAGAATAAAGAAAAGCCAATGTAAGAAGTGTGTAAACTTTTGACTGGCAGTATATTCATTGCAATAACATTATTTAAATATCAAAACACGGTTGGTGAATAACTTTAAATGCTTTAATCGCTGTTTCTTCTTGTAATTTTTTTATCTATTCAGGACTTTATTAATGAACTACATTAAAATATCAGAGATTTTTGTGTTTACTGTGTATCGTCTTACTATTTTTGGAGAATGGTATATTTTTCACGCAGCATCGTGGAATAAGTGGAACATTTGCTTGAAAGTCTGCCTCTGCTCAGTGTGAGTAGACAACGTGGGCCTGGGTCAGCAAAAAAAGCTCCAGCAGGAAGCAGAGGACCACGAGTCACTCCGTTAATTCAAGAATCAGACAGGATCGGAATACAGCCATTTGGCATTTAGGGAAGGCGTTAGTTGTCCTCACATTTTCTGCTTCTGATCCTTAACCCAGGAGTTCTGGTGCTGTTTTTCTGGAGTATTCTGTAAATATGTGAGAAGACCCATAGCAGAGGTAGTTTTCCCAAGGTCACAGCCTGTGATGATGATGAGCAGCAGAGCTGACTTGATGCATCTGGAGTAAATTACTGCAGTCTGGAAGAAGCAATGCTATCATGCCTGCTATCTGCTGAGGGAGATCGAAGACAGCAGAAGAATTCGACTTAGCAGGGGTTGTCTTCCATCTTGCTTCGTGTTTGGGGGTTCGCCTTCCGTCTCCCTCTCATTTTCCCCTTTGTTTTTCGAATAACTTCATCTTTATCTTTACGTCTGGCTCTGAAGTGCTGTGTGTTTATGTTAAACCCATGTTTGGCGTGTTTGTTGAGACTGAAGTAAAGATTGAAGTACTTGTCAGAGCTTTATCTTCAAGTCTGTCTTTCTTGCCTGATTCCACCCCCTCCTCTTTTCCCCCTTCACTTTGCTGAGAAAGTTTCTTCTTCCTCTCCCGTACTGCGTTGATGCCCCGGAAAAGTCAGAGCTAAGTCAGAGCTCTCCCCGTCTCGCCCCCAGGACAGAGAGCACCTAGCCACATGCCTTGTAGGCTCGCCAGGAGCTCCGTGCCTCTGAACTGACTGATTGCCACTCAGAAAAAAAAAAACTCCCACACTGTTGCCATCTTCCCATTTGCTGCCATGCGTGCAAACATGGAGCACATCAAAGCATCACGTTCACTTACCCCTCATCAAGTCATACATCCCATTCCCCGAATGCCCCCGTGTGCTCCTCCTCCTTACTCCCTACTCAGCATGCCTCTCTCTCTCTCTCTCTTTGCCCATTGTAAATTTTGCAGATGAAATCAAACAGACTAATTTTCATTGGCGTGTCTGAAGCAGTGCACTGGACCGTGTGGCTAAGACAAGAAAATCAATGCAGGCCTAAGTGGGAGATCAAACTTAATATGTAGGTTTGGATTGAGCCATAGTGTCTTCATTACACCAAATAAATCTGTCTTTATGTGTGTGCATTTGTGTGAACAGTCTTTGTGGGCACAATACTGTGGAGGCTGTATTTATTTATATCCCGTTGATAGATGTGTAAAATGGAATGCCATCTGACAGCGGAAGCCATTTTAATGTGCTCTGTACTGCCTTTGTTCCTTTGGTCATCTCCTCTGAAAGCTGACGGCTCAGGTCAGTGTGTGGTTAAAGCCACAGCGAAGATAGAGCGTAATTCCCACTTAGAATATTCAACGCATCACGCCAATTATGACAACATACCACCTCAACCTTGATCATTTGCTGCCCACACACTCCTAAAGTGACAGTCTTGCTCTTTATAATTCAATGATTAAAATCAATCTGAAGAAATACTTTCTATGCGCTTCCTCATTCCTGTCCTTGCCATAGTGTATCCCTGTTAAATGCAATTTACTGAAACGGAATAAAGCAGCTCTTTCCATTCGAATGACACAAGTAACCACATTTCTGTCTTCATTTGATATGTCATTGCTGGACCTTGTACCATATCAAGAAACAACAGGGATCCATTATTGATATCTGGCAGCTAAAGTTGCATCACCTTGAGAGTTCCGAAGGTGAAAAACAACATAGCACAACTGGGTGTTTTTCATTTCTTTATTTATTTCTGTTTCCCTCTAGTGAGATGTCACTTCAAAAACAACCCGACCAAGGAATGTTATTATGCTGAGAGAATGTCAGCCAGTTACAATGGGCTGCTTAATGAGGGAGTGTGGCAAACTTTCAGGCAGGCCATAATATGAATTATTTGTCATTGGCTCTTGTGTGTGTATGTGTGTGTCTTTGGAAAGGGCCCAGTGTAAAGCGGGATGAAGGCAGGCCTTGATGGAGAGATGTGGCACTAGCCTGGGGGCTCGCTCCACTGTGAGGGTAGTTAGCTCACTGCACACCGCCATCATTAGGGACTAGGGCACTTGTGCTGGGAAGGTGACACACAAGCCTATATTCAGACAGCAGCACATACACATAACACCTGTATATATGCTGCAATTCCTCTCTGCAGTCATCTTTCTCTGTGTGTGTGTCTTCTTGCACTTTCTCTCAAGTTATTTCTGTCCTAGAGTCCCTTCATGAATCACTGTTTTCTTGGAGTTGCAGATTAGAATGTTGTCATCGCTACCCTGAACAATGATCATGCTGTTAGTAAACTGCTTGCAAAGTGTAAAGTACAATAATGGGGATATTTGAGGTCCTGCGGCGTGGATTTTTTATTGAAATTGTAGGGTGCAGCGCCCAAACCATGTTGCACACCACCTACTGTACTGTAAAATGAGTGCAGACAGCATTAAAACTAACATAAAAGTTGCTATATTTTATAACCATTTTAGCACTATCACAGTGGAAAGCTTTCATTTTCACAAATATAACAAGATGGTGAAAAATGTAGGAGAAAAAAGTTGAAATAAATTTCAAGTGCCCACAGCTCTGTGAAAACGCTGGGACAGTACAAGTTGTTGATGATTTTCGACTTGCAGGCTCTTCTCAACGTGGAATCCACACGATGCCTAAAGAATACTTCATTCCTGTTTCGGGTCACTGCTTTCTAATCTTTATATTACCTATGAAATTTACCTCAACCAAGGATTTGGCCACTGAAGAACATATTAACTTATGGTTCGGAGCAGTTAAAAGGTTGGATTCATCACGTTCTTTAACACTGTGAGAAGTTTTCAACATTTTTTGTGTGTATGGATCTTAATAGAGATATTTTGGAGAAGGGTTCCGATGAATAGCTCCAGTTTGGTGCAGATCCAAGTAAAAACCAGGATTTGGCGGATTCAAATATGTATTTTTTCATCTATTATGCAATAACAGATCGAGCCTGAAACTTGAATCTACCACCAAAGCTGAGATAATGAGGAGTGAATTAATGTTTTTTTCTATGATATTTTTAACATATATTCAGTCAAATGTAATAGATTTTGGTGTTGACCCAGATCTGTCAGAAAATGTGCACTATGGGTCTTGGCAGAGATCTGCACTCTACTGTACCATTCTGTTTACCTCCACCAGTGACCTGATGCTTTTGTTGCCATTAGTTTATTCCTCTGTTTGTTTATTCACAACATGATCGGAAAAGGTATGAGGAGTTTTGGATGAAATTTTCAGGATAGGTCAGAAATTGTACAAGGATCAATCAATTAGATTGTGGTAGTGATCAGGATCAACGTCTGGAGCCAGAAGATTTTTAAAGGATTCTTCATCATTGCAAGATAGGACCAAATTTGGCATTTGTCCTTGTAATACGTACCACAAATAACACCCAAAAAAACACAGGATAAGACCACAATAGATTCTGTCAAACCACAAATCCAGATATAGTGATCCAGAATGCTTATACTTGCAGGGGTTGAGGAAAAATGGTTACTGTAAGGTAGCAAATAAAGCTACAGACATGCAACTGACACCAAACTGTAGTGCAAAGTCTGCTGATTCAGTAACAGGCCACGGATTTGATGTATCGTCCACATTTACGAAGCTAGATCCAGAAGAAAACTACCTTTATTGAACTTATTTTTCATGAATAAGTATTGAACTAATAATGATGTTTATGTGATTCCAAATGCTAATTTTATGGTCAAATAATGCAATAATGAAGATCAAATGAATGTAAGAATATTACTTAAGGTGCAATAACATTATGGGGGAAATGAACATACAATAGGTTCAACTGATGATGGTAGGTTTTCACTATGAGCTGCCTTGGTGGAGGTCTGCGCTCTCTGAGTGACTTCTACTTATTAAATTATGTTGTGTACTGAATGTTAAAAATGCCCTTTGAAACCATGATGACGCCTCATATTTTGTTACATATTTCTTACCTTGTCTTTAGTTTAAAAGCCCGACTGAGTGCTCAGTGACTAACACAATTAATTGTTGATCTAACTTGGTAAACTAATAAAGGAACTGACGAATTGCTTTAGCAGTCATTTCATTATAACTGGTCTCATTTACATGTGAGTAAATGAGTCATGGCAGCTGTGTGGACTGAACAGGCATGTGGACGATTTTCTGAGGGTTTTCTGAATGTTGTCTAGAGTTGCAACTAACATTATTTTAAATGTCGATTAATCGATTGATCATTTTCTCAGTTAACTTGCTAATTGTTGCGTCCGTAAAACATCAGGTGTTTTCCAAAGCCAAAGACGACGTCTGCAAATGTCTCGTTTGGTCGATGACATGAAAAGAAGCACAATCTGAGAAAAACTGCTGAAATCACAGTCAGTGGCAAAAAAGTTTTCAATTAACAAATAATCAAATAATGGGTTAATTTTCGCAGCTCTACTTTTGCAGTTTAGTACAAATGTGAAACAATGTACACATTCAGATCTGTTTTGTGTTCATTTCCTACTGTATGAAGTATTACATTTTAAAGTAGCTTCATGAGAGACTCGAGACAAATGAGAGCTCAGATTTGCTGTAATTTTGTTTCTATATTCTCCATTTCCTATTCTTCTACTGTCACTAGTTGATCACAGCTTTTATTGTCCCTCTTATTAAAATACATGGCAGTGCAATGCACCCAACATGACCTCAATAGATCTAAAATCTTCCTGATTAAAGATGGCCTTGCTGCTTGCATGCTGCGGGACGGTCCTTTAGGAAAAGCACAGTGCACCAAATTGTACCAATTTTTCCCCCTGTGTGGCAGCCGCTATTTATTTCTGAGATAAAAGACTCTTTCATATTTTAAGAAAGAGGAAATTTCTGAAAATATCCACTTTTCATGTGCATCATTTTGTTCTCCAAGGTTATGGGACAATCATTATTGAATAAAGAGTGGGATGTTGCTTAAGTGTGCATGCTACACTATTTTATTTATTATGATTTTGAAAAAAATAAACCTCATTCATATGATTAGGAAACATAAGATGCTGCGTCAGTAACCTCTAAAGCCTGTCATACATATTTAAAAGTTAAACACTTCAACTGTACTTGAGTCCATATGCACTTACTCTTTACATATTTCGCTGAAATGTGCCTTATTGTTCATTGTTATTGACATATGACATCTTAAACACCATTGGACTAGAAAAAGCATTTTATTTAAATTGATTTCACTGACAGAGACATTTTGGTCATGCTTTTGTCCAACAATCTGTTGTTTAACACTTTTTCGTGACCTACGCCATGAACAGTCCGACCCTTTTTTGAAACATAATACACAGCATTAGTTGACGCAGTTCTGATGAGTGTAAAATTTGTCCAAGTCGAAGTCTGTTATTTTTTATATGATTCTGTTTTCATTTTTCCTGGCGGATTGAGGTGCTCTCCAAATCGTCTAATTCACACCGTATCTCACCCCTGTTAATCTGCCTACTCCAAAATTTAATAGGGTTCATGGCCCATACTCGGCCCTTCCAACAAGTTTCATGAGAATCAGTGTAATATTTTCTTTGTGTGTAATTCTGCTGACGGACAGGAGGTAATTAGCTTCTTTTTTGCAGCTTTTTAGTGCTTCTTTGAAGCATTCAGACTGTGCTTTATTTTCATGCACCTATTTTTCACTTTTCTTTGTTTCCCCCTTCCTTTACACTCTCTCACTTAACCGAGAACATACTTCTAATAAAACAAAAACTCATTCATTTACCAAACTGTCCTTCAAAAATGTTGACTGCAAATAATCGCTATCACGAGTGAAATCTTGGTCCGTACAGTGTGTTTAAGAGCAGCACAAACAGGCCACTGGTTGATCATCCAGGTCCAGCGTCGGTGTTTTTCAACCTCCTGTGCACATTTTGCTGACTGCTCCGTGGTCTTGTTCGGGGGCAGCACCACACTGCTTTCGGGTTGAATGAAGAGTCGCTCGCTGCTGATGAAGGTCACAGTACAACTCAAGTGCACTGGAATTGGCTTCAGTGGGTATTTTTTGAAATATTCTTACAATTCAGGCCTCATAATTTTTTGTTTAGAGAGGGTTTTGAGAAGTCCTTTCAAAGAAAACAGCTGCTCAAACCTGAAGACCACTGTTGGAAAAAATGTGTCTACACAGAGAAACGGTGACTACATTTTCTTTTACCTTCCTATTAAACCTAATTGGGGTGAAAAGAGGAGCACTGTTTTGGAGGAAAACATAGGTCTGTTAGTATGAAGTTGTATGACAATTTAATCCGCAGCATTGAAAATTGTAGATGTTTATGCCACAGCGTGGCAGTTTCTTCTGTTACCTGTAGTTTTGTCCTACCAGCGCCATCAGGGTCATGGGTATGTGTCTCTTTTTAATACAGCCAAAACAATATGTTTTTTATTCTGTTTGTTGTAAACTAGGGGACATATTTAATGTTCTGCAATATTTTCTGATTTGTATGCTTGCCTGAAGCAGTGGCCTTCAACATTGTTCCTCCATGTCACACTCACATCAAAACAACATCATTTCTTTACTCAGGTATACAAAGCCTTTCCTCCTCCTTGAAATGTAATAGAACCGTCACGGATGCTTCCATGTTATATATCGCTACTCTGATGGTTTGGAGTTCAAGGGTATACCCTACACAAATGCATTAAGTGTGTACACTGTATACATTCAAAGGGAACAAAGAAGTGTCCCGCAATTGCTTGATCACAACTGGGCCCATTCGTCTGGCTTCAGTTCTGTTTTTTTGGTATTCACTGGAGAACGGTCTGCATCACGCATCACGGCCATGCTCAAGTACGAGTCGCACGCTGTATTTCAACAACACTTTAATGTTGTTTGCTTGGCTACTTTGTAGACTTAAGCAAACTTCAAATGAACAAGAAATCAATGGGACTCTCCTCAGTGTATGGAGTGAGTCCATGAAATGTTGCACTGGCGAGCGTGTGCGCACAGGTGTTTTGTTGGTCTATTGAGAAGATCACGTAAGTGGAGACCAACTATCAACGCCAACCAACAACGTAGTGCGCTTTACCTTCAGCGTAGCATCTCTGTGCTGTTTCTAATATAGAAAATTTGTACACAAAATTTGTGATAAAACTACACCAAAGAACTCTACTCGGGGAACTCGAGTGTTTCAACAATGCTGGTTCACAGATAAAACATTTCTCCAGAATCCGACAGAGAATTATATCAAAACACCCAGCATCTGCAGTTTGAAAGTTTGTGATATCAACAGATGAGTGTTTCTTATGATGATTTGTGGATGTTGAAATATGACAAACTCATATTAATGCACAAGCATCTTCATCAGCAAGAACCAGCCTGCTTCATCCATTCAAGCTACAGTGTGTGGGGAAATGAAAGCCTGTTACCTCTGCCTGAATGTAAGGCTGTCAATAAATCACCAAGTTATCTTTTCAAAATGACTTATTCAATACTATTAGCCTTGACATATTACAAAATGGTTGTTAAAATCATCCAGACTTTCATTCATTCATCTTCTTCCACTTCATCACCACAAGGGTCGGGGGTCAGGAGCCTCTCCCTGCTGGAATTGCAGGGCTGACATAGACATTCCCACTCACATGCAATTTAGAGTTAACATGATCAAGACATGAACATATTTATTTCTTCTCATGATGTCAGAAGAAATGTCATGTTTCCCTCTCGTGCTGTTTTACTTAATTCTAAACGTGTACATTTACATGACTTTAAATTGGAATAAAATCACAATGTGATGAACTCTGTTTGAGCTCAATTTTTTATTTTTATTTAATGAAACTTTCACATCATAAAACTAAAATCCATCAAAAGGACCAAAATACGCCATGTTTGCATGAATTAATGTTTGTGTGTGACTTTTACTTCTTTTTGCTGTTTCTCCATCTTCATCATCAGTTTTTTGTGTCTTTTATACCAGTTTTAGGTTTGAACAGTCACTTTATAGAAAGTGGGTCCCCAGAAAAGTGTATTAGATATTTTGGCAAAAACTGATGTATACTGTGAGCCATGTTTCTTTAAACGTCTGTTCTTCTTTCATTATATTCATTTAAAAAGCTTAGCACGGTATAATGGCATTGCTCATATGGTCTCATACTTTCCCCAGTATCCGCTCCTCTGTTTGTTCATCTTTAAGTAGTTTTTACCTAAAGCTGTTATTTTAAGTTACTATGTGTAATGTCACCTGTGCAGAGAATTTACAAGCATGCTGATACTTAAATGTTTTGACATGTATTTAAATGACACGTTCTGTATGAAATGCAGCTCGTCTGGAGTTTGAACAAACCCCGTCATGATATAAGCATCTATTAGAAAATAAAGGTGTAACAGTTGCTTGTTCTTTAAAACACTGACATCTTGATTCAGCCTCCTCTGGGATTGTTTCGCAGATTCCACTGATGTATTTGTAGAACAAGAAAGAAATGACTATAGTGAATGTGAATTATGTTTAGGTTTTTCCTGTGATTTTCCTATATCTCATATCGATATTGATGCTGCAGAGACAAAAGCAGGAAACAGACACTTGTGACTGTGTGCGTGAATCAAAAATGAGGCTTCGAGTTGAATTGGTCTCTGATTTATCATGACGCTGTGCTTCAGCAGGTTTCAAAACCCCTACAAATACAACTATTTGCTATATGTATAAATGAGTGGATGAAGAGTGACCATCACTAAAAATATACAGTGCTTAAATATATTAGACAGCTTGTCCTATTTGTCTCATCCAGCATCATGAAGTACTTTAACGTGGACTCTTCTTTTCAGTGAGTTCTCCATGTTTTACCATTTTGCAAACAAATTTCAAGATTAAATCCTTTGTACTCTAATTTGAACGACAGATGCAAGTAAATAACTGTAACCTAGCATCTTAATCATCTTAAAATAATAATGTGCTTTGCTGTTTTTCTGCTTTTTTTGTAAAGCAGCAAATTCAAAAATTCACATAGCATTAACAATATAATTTTGATTAAAGAGCTTGTATGTACTGGCGCATTAGGCATTACAGAAACATATCAAATGATTCTGGTAATTACCAATACTATTAGTTTAGGGTAGGTATGGCCTAAACCTTACACTGGGTAGTGGTCTAATCAATTTGTTGAGCACTCAATACAAATACACAGTTGATATAAAGTAGTATGTAGTTTTTTTGTTGATCAATTATCCCTGGTCAGCAATGTGAAAGAGTTTATGTATGAAGAACATATAATAAAAACAGCACCGTGAGTTTTCTGTGCATTCTCTTGTACTTAAGCCTGAGAAGAGCTTAAGCGTTACATTAAATATTACATGAGATGTTTTCTTCTGAAATTATATTTAATTTTATTTTGTCATTTGCAAACAAACTGACCCAGTGTTACAAACTGCAAAAGGAAACTTTGTAGCCAAGTAATTTCCCAATATATTCTTACATCTATGCACCTGCCTATGAGCTTTTAGAATAAATGAAAGAAGCAGATGTGCACATACTAAGTTGCTTTTATTAATACAGAACTGCATGCTACAGAGACTGTACAGCATAAACATTTATTCATTACAAAAAAACATGGTTTGGGAACCATTTAAAATAACAGGAAAAAACAAACAAACAAAAAGATAAGAGCATAAAATAGAACAGGAACATCACAGCCGTTAAGGAAACATTCAAACTATTTATCATTAGCATCTTAATAAACCAGAGAAGAAATCGACAGATTACAGTCGCGTCATGTCAACTACAATGGCACCGAGTGGATGATTCTCTTGTAGCTTTTTTTACAGCCTCTTGCAACATCAACATGCCTATTTTTTCTATCTACCTATATGTAGTAGTGTACTTAAAAGTGGCAGTTTGTGTATTTTTTTGTATTTAATAGTTTTTTTATGAACCTCCTAATATACATAATTTGGCCCTTGTGGGTTTATACAGTATGATGTCCGTCTTTTTATTAAGTTTAAATTTTAATATTTGACAATTTGCTACCAAACACATTTGTTATAGCAACATTTATACTACATACATAGCAATCTATGTAACGTCACAGCAAAGAATGGTATCGAAATTAAAAAAAAACAAAAAAACAAACAAACAACAACAAAACAAAACAAAAACAAAAAAAAAAAAAACAAAAATCCCTACAGCGTGGTTAGAGGGGCAGAGAAAATTATCACAAAATTTGGCACGGAAAATCTGTACACGAATCTACAGTCTGAGATGTGACTGTGCAATAAAAAAGAAGGGCTTTAGACACTTTTCCAACTACTGAAGACACGGCACCCACTGTCTCGTTTCAAGTTTTCTTTTCTTCTTTTTGTAAAATGGCTTATAGACGCATTTCTTGAAATGAAGTTGTGCATACTTCTGTTCATGAGATCTACACAGTACACTGAGTGGAATCCAGGTTTTCAGCGCGGAAAGAAATCAATAACAAAAGAATTTTACCTTTTAAAACTTCCTTGTAAAAATGGATCATTCATATATAAGTCGCTTACCTTAAGAAAAAATATTTGTACAATGTATTAAGAAACAAAAGTCAAAAAGAGACACATACAAGATACAACAAGCAATCTCTAAAGCAATAAATACTACTGGTCCTAGCGTTGTGACATTTTGAATTTAATAACCCTCAACCCCCCACCCCGACCTCCCCTCAAGCCCACCCAACTTGCCTGACTCCACCCCAAAGGTAAACAACAAAGAAAAAGACAACGCAGTGGAAGAATGCATATTTAACACAGTAATCCCCCCTCCCCATTATTCTGTACATTTAAACAAGAACAAGTAACATCACAATTGAAGTTGTTCCTCAGAGAGGTGTCACTACTCGCCTCATGCCCTCCTACAGTTTGAACAGATGTCAAATGATTGGTTCGCAAGCTCGTATTTAATACAAATAAAGAAGGAGAACCAACTCTTTCCAGAAAAGGGCTCATTGAATAATCTAGCCTACCTTTTTATATCCGTCTTTAACATTTTGAAGGTGAACTAAATAACTTTTTTCTGTTTGCACTGTTTAAACACTACAAAAAAGACAAAACAAAATTCATAAAAATTTTGGCAGATTCACAAAGCTATACTACAGCTCATTGTATCATTTCTTTATAATAATTAGACTTTTTGATAATGATGGGTCAAATATTGACCAATGAACTTTAATAAAACAAGAACTAAAATTTCAAAGCCTCATGGCACAGAAACGGAAAGAGAAAAGAACTGACGGAAAAGTGAAATAGAGCAGAGAGAGGGCATAGAAAGGTGTGTGTGCGGAGCTAGAAAAGAGGAGAAGAAGAATAGGGTAGACTATTCTATAGACTTGGTCACTAGCGACAGAGGCTGAGGGGCCGTGGAGGGGAGGAGCGAGTGGGAATGACACAGCGATGCCGAGGGCCGGGCCATTGAGGACGCCACAGAGGAGCCCGGCTGCCGCGAGGACGAGACGTCACCGTGCTCCAGGGCTCCGTTGTGGGAGGAGACGCCGAGCGTTTTGCTAGCTGCAGCAGAGTTTTCCAGCTGAACCAAAGATGGCGGTGTTGGCCCAGCCAGGAGGTGCGGGTGGTGGAGTGGCTGGTGGGCCGGTTTCATAGTCAGTGAGAGAGGTTGCATTTGTTCAGTCTGAGGTTTGGACTCTTTTGAGGAGGGGGAGGGAACCACTGAGGAGGGAGAAGATGGGGGGGAGTCTAGTAAGCTTCCGTCCGAAGAGGGAGGACTGGCACAGCTGCCTTCACCTTGGATGTAGCGAATGCACTTTTTTTTTCTCCTGAGGAACAAGGCAAGAGAAAGAAAACATCGTTTAGCCTCTTAAAAGCACAACACAGCATAAAACTAATCGCTGACCTGAATGCACCTGTAATTTTATTAGTGGCAACATGTCAGAAAATTTACAGGTGCACTTCAGCAGCTTTTGAAACCTCATGCTTGGAAGAAAGGTGGAAGGAATGACAGTTTATGAAATCTAAACCATTAGACAGGACAGACATGTAGGAAATGAAGCACCCGGACAGGAGAAAGCAGAGAAATGGACGAGAGGACACAAAGGCCATGAGAGGACAAAATGAAGACGATCAGATGTGGCGGTGGCGCTCTCGAGGTGTAAAACTCTGCAGCCTGTTCTCTCCAGCAACATGAGGTTACTGGACGCGTCTCCCTCCTCTAACGCTATCGCTTTCTACTCTCTCTTCTTCCTGAGGGGAAAGAGTTTGGATACGAGGTGCGAAAAGTCAACAAGACCCACACTACTCCTGCTTCTGCCCCACAGACACAAGTGTGTGCGCATGAGGGGTCAAGGCATCATGTTTGCAGTCCTGCCTGGGGTCGGGACCCCTCCCCCCTGCCTGCTGAGTCCTGAGGCCAGGCTCACTGAGCTCAGCGGAACATGAATGATGCACCGGTATCGCAGTGGGGGGAGGGGGGATTGTTGTATTTATCTGCGGTGACTCTACTGTGCTCAGATTTGGGTAAAGGGGGATCTTTGCCCACTTCACCTCAGGTCTGACTCTGGCAGTGACCCCTCTCTCTGCTCTCCATTTTATCACAACGATGCCTAAAGGCCATGGAGTGTTTAAGACTCACAGGGACAAGGAGTCGGTTAAGGGGAAGAATAAGGTGTTTTAAAAGAAACAGATTGGGGCTTTTGAAATATATCAGGCTGATCTGCTCTTTAATTAAAGTCTTTTTTGGCAAATCAAACACTTTTCTGTAATTCTAAAAGGATTCTATGTAAAGTATGAGAGCAGATTACTGAGAATAAAAAAAGAAAAAGGTAGAAAATCACATAAAAAGGGGTCACGGAAACTTGATCGCATGCTATGATGAAAGACAGGCATGCATTTTCATAACACAGCAAGCACACAACACCGAACAGCATATAAAAGTCTAGAAACCAGTCAGGATAAGGTCGTCTGATCATCTCTAAAGTCCATTCTATACTGATCCTGCAGCGCTGGGTGGCATGAAGTATCGACCAGCGCAAAAAGGTATCATTTTGCTGCTACATACACATCTCGTTCCCGATAACTGTCTGTCAAACTGCTACAAATGAGCTAATATCCATTTTTTAACAGACATATTGATTCATAGTATGTGCCTGTGTATGTTATTGATTTCTCCCTCTCGGGGGAAATTACACCAGATGCATCTTTTAGGAAATGGAGCCCAGAGAGAACTTTTAACCTCTCGGCTCCTACAGCGAAGACTACGCTGTTATTGTTGAAGGAATAATGCATTTCTTCTGAAGTGTGCTTCAGCTGGCACAGAAATACAAGCCAATCAGGAGAGATGACAGCGGTGGATGGACTGTGTAGACGTGGTAAGTATGATCTAATTATGTCAGTGAAAATATCAATGTCAACGTTAAGATTTGTTTTTGATAATGTGTGCATTTAGGATTGATTCGTGACTATGGCGGTCTTGATGTTGACAGAATGTGCTTGTAAGAGTGCTATAACCTCACTAGAGTCTGAGGCTACCCAAACAAACACTTAAAACAAGGCACATGAAATATATAGCAGCCGGAACAAACAATGTGTTGCAATGGTTGGCACCGAGAGTTGCGTCAAGGAAAAGAGTGGGGCGAGGTGTGGTGCAAGCCAAACACAGAAAAGGGTATTACTTAGCAGAAACAAATACCTACCATGAAAATATTCCAAATTCAAAGACTGCTTGTGTCAGAACAGAAAGACAACAGGTAGGGACTAAGTAAGGGTTATTGAAGAGGAGTTTGGAGGAAGAAGAGGTGGAGAAGGAGGAGGAAGAGGGCACAGAAAAGAGTGTCACTGAACAGGCCCTCAGAGAAAGCAGGGCTAAATTTTTCAGCATAACATTATTCAAGGGTGCCAATTAGGACATACATGACAGTTAAGATGGGAAGGAATTATCCACTGCCCAGAGAGAAAATGGATTTCAAGCAGATCTACTACTCAGATAATTCAACTATTGAGCCAAATTACATTAGGAAATATACTTTGTTGAGTTAAAATGTAGTCATCGTATTTAGAAATCCATTTTCTGCCACCGGGCTTGAAACAAGTTCAATGAGGAGAGACTGCAGTGAGGGAATTTATAGCAGGAAGCTCCTCACTAAGGAGAAGGAGCAGAGGAGTTTGCCATCTGTTACCACATCGATGGAAACATGTTTAAGAGGAATATCTGAGCAAATAATCAAGAAGAAGGAGTTGCTCTTTGTGGATGTCTTCCTCCCATTGGTACTACAGCAGTTATACCTGCATGGTTTGCACCATAAACTCAGCTGGTCAAGCCCGAACAAGGCACGACACTTCTTTGGGGTATTTGCATCTGTTAGCCATAGAGGTAGACACAAACATACGGAGACAAAAAAGAAAAAGAAAGAAAAAAATGGACACGTCATTGCACAGACATAAACATGTAGCCAGGACTTAGGTTCAGGCTGGTAACACTGGGACGTCCTCCATGTTGACCAAGCCATCAGGCTTCAGATCCTCCAAGCCCCAACATGCCAGTTTAGGATTTCTTACCAATTTAACTGTACTGTAAACTTCTGCATCATCAGAAATATTTCTTTATCGACACACACAGACTAATGCCATTCATACAAAACACTCAGACATATGCTGTTAATACCCTTTTTCCCCAAACAGAAGGTCAAATCAAATAGAGGAAGCCTAGAGACAGACTGGCAGGGTGTGGCTGGAGGAAGCTGAGAGGTCTTGATAGCCTGGCAGAACAGAGACAGACACGGGGAGGGGAAAAAAATAGGAAAAGCAGTAGCAGCGGCACAGAGCAAAAGAGGAAGAAGTCCCAGCGTTGTGTTAACCCAGCCTTCACCTGGCCCCGGCTGGTGCAAGCACACACCATACACACCTGCACGGGCCACACCAGTTATTCTGTTGATCGAGCCCAAAGCGCGCTCGACACTTCTTAGGAGCGCTCAGGTCTGATGCCGCAACAGGGAAGGGAAGCCAGCAGAGAGGAGGAACAGAACCAAAACCAAGAGGAAAAAATAATAAAAGAGTAGAAAACAAAAGGAGGAGAGAAATAAGGAGAAAAAACAGATAAAAGTGAATCTATGAAGCCTGGCAGTGGCTCACAGAGCAAGAAATCCAACTAAAACGCTTTAAAAGTCATTCTTAAGTGTGCTTTTAAAGATAGAACTGAACACAGTTAGTGTGTTTCAGACATTAGTCAAATCAAAATGCATGCAAATTATTATCAAATTACGATATTAATATGGAAACGCTTGCAGTCATGTAATCTAAATTCTGACAGGAGTTAAAGCTGAAGATGGTCCCTATTTGGTTGAGAGGATATGAACTGCGCAGATTGGATTAATTTACTGCTAGATGTTGTCAGTGATCTATGATTTCAAAAAGGCAATGTCAAGGTGGCAGAACTAGGCAGCAGTAGCAGATTGCTAAAGCAGCACGGTTGTGAGTTAGCCCTAGCCAGGGGAAGGATTAAAAAAAGGTTGGAACCTCAAGAGGGAATCTACTCCTCAGACCTGGCATCAAACAGTTGACTGTTTTCCATCAGCACTGGCTGTCGGTTGCAGAAAAGTTGCCAGTCACTCACTAGCTCTACCCAGTAATTGTGTCATTATCGGAAGTAGAGCAGGGTGACGGCTGGACACTGTGAAGTGTTTGAGTCCAGGCCTTGACGGAGTAGAGGCAGATTTAAAGGGGGTGTAGGCCAAACCCATGCTGGCCTATAGGAAAGGCACAAGCGCAGCTACTAAAGCATATACAGTAGATTAAGGAGGTTTACCCTGACTTCTCATCCTTCAGGTCAAGACTACACATTAACAGTCTTTACATCATCAGATCCTCAAGCATACTGCATGATTTTGCCAAATATGGAAAATGTTCTAAACTAAATAGCAACATGAGTAAAGTGGCGATAAATGAAATTAGATATACAGCAACATTTTACAAAAAGAAAAGCAGCAAACAGAGCATATTTCAAAATGTGGAATTTAAGCGTAAAACTGCCTAATATTGCACAGTCATTGATAAATAGATTTACATCAAATAATTAAAAAAAAGCAGAAGAAAAATACAAGTTAGTAATTTAATACTCAAAATGTCATTAGCACCTGTAATCGGAGGGAGTGAAAGGCAAGGGTTTGGAAAATATTCTCTGTGTTCTGAAAAAAAGAACAGATAGAGAGGCCTTCAAGAAGAGATCCGTCACCAAACGAACGCAAAATACATAATAACAAGTCGGCATTGCTCCTTTTCACAATACGATCAGAAGAATAAGAATCATAAGAATAAAATGGATAAATCATAGAATTAGCAAACCTCCTTAATTTTAAGATGTAAGTGATTTCTCTTAAGTAGATATAACAGCATGCATGAAGGCAGGCAAGGGGCAGCGGCAAACAAGCACACATGCACAGTCACGCACACACACACACACACACAC